>WAAE01008451.1:0-63111 GCA_013400495.1 Nicator chloris
AAGAAAAGAAAAGAAAAGGAAAGTCCCCATGGAAGTCCATGGAAGTGTAAGAGCCAACAAGCCTGAGTCTTCAGATCTGTTGTAGCAGGGCAATGAAGTATCACAAATATTTTATCCTGGTTTTATACAGCTTTATAGCAACTTATTTGTAGTTCCTGCTTGGCCTGGCACTGTTCTGCGGCAGGAGCATGGTCTCACCTGTGCCCCTTTAACCCCTCCAGCACTGGAGCATCAGCACCTTCTTAAGCCCTTTGAGAAGCAGTGGAGGCAGAAGCCCTGAGGTTGTTCCAAATGTCACAAATCAGTTACTTTGAAGCTGTTTTGCTGGGATTTCTTTTCCACAACTAAAAGTCATTTGGACCATTTCATGAACTGATCAGCTGTCATGTGGCATTTGATTGGGCTGGAGGACAAATCTTATCGGTGTCAATAAAATCCTGTCATTCTAAAGCAATCTGTGCCCACAGGAGCAGACGAGCAGAGATTCAGTTTGCAGGCAGCAAATTTCTACTATTATCCCACCATTCCCACTGGAATAGAGGGGTTTTCACCAGAAAGTTGTTAAAGTAATACTTTTACTCTGAAAACTGTCCCTTTTTGAGACTCAGAGCGGGGCTGTCCTCTGGGATAACTCAGCATGAGGCTGGATGTGGCTGTGTGTGCTGGTGTCCAGCTGTGGTCACCCTGCTGGATGATGGGTGACCCGCTGAAAGATGACAGTGTGTTTAACTGGTATTTGATTCAGACCTTGCAGCCCTGCAACAGCTTCCACCCCCTCTCCTCAGAGCTCTCTGTCTCCCTCCCCACAACCCAAACGTTACCTATTCCAGATGATCCCAAGAAAAGAAACACCAGCGGGTGCTCCTCATCATACCAGCCATTTTCCTTCCTCCGAATAGCTGCATTTGAAGACAAGGAAAACAAAAAAGAGGGGGGGAAGCATATAAATCAATGCCACAAAGCAAGTGTAATTATCACTAAGTATACACTATGTTTTACTGCTCTCTACCCACTCCCAGTCCTCCCTGCCATTAGTGCTCTCTAATTTGATTAGCCAGCCAAGGCCCCAGAGACACCTAATAAGGTTAGCATGGATTTGGAAAGCTGCCCAGAGCAGATTTCGGATAAACTTTTCCAGGATGTGCACTCAGTGTTGCCAGGGAGATGGCGGAGGCGGGGGACAAGGATGGATGGACGGACAGAGGGATGGAGAGGCACTCTGCCTCGCCAGCTCCCAAGTGCAACCTTTCTGTGAGGAAAAAACAGCAGTTTTGAAGAGGTTTATAGGTTATTTCTGGCGTGGAATGGGAAGAGAGAGGTGGCTGAAGGTCACAAACGCTCTGAATTGGTGCAAGGATTGGGAAAAGTGTGGTGATTATCTCAGTGCCTCTCTGGACAGCAGCATCCAAGTGCATCCTGGGTGAGATACTAGTGGAAAATTTTACAAAAGGCAAGAGCCCTGATTCCCTCCCGAACTCCCAGTCCGACCAGCATAGCCCTTTCTCAGGACAGACATGTATCTGCTGTGCAGAGTGGGTGATGGCTCCTATCCCCATGGGTGCCCACGGCTCCCCAAGGTGCTCTGCATCCCCCTAGAGCAGCCTCAGTGTCTGTGAGTGTGCTCATCAAACCAGTAACATCATTGCACTGGGTTTATTTGAAGGAGGCTTTTGAGACCAAAAGATCAAATTTCATCCTCCGCTGGCTGGATCTGGTCTCTGGAACACAGAAGTGGTTCCTCTGAATCAGACCAGCTTCTAGTTCAATGTGAGAGATTAACTGGCATCCCAGCCTTTCTGCTTTCTCTGCAGTATTTCAATCCAGCCTGTAAATCTTGTGTTTTTTAAGAGAACATGCACTGTGCAGGCTCAGGACCCCTCAGACCCAGCGAGGTCTCATGATGGGCACACGGCACCTCCACATCCAGCCAAACTCAAAATGTGGCACATTAGGAAGCAGGGCATGAAAACAGCAAGATGCCCAAAAATTCTGACTGACAGGAAGTTGAAGGTAGTAGGGGAAAACAGCAGCACTGGAGGTGGGATGAGCAGAAGGAAAACACTGGGAGACCTGTGGCTTAAAGGTCTTGGAATGCTGCTGCACACAGGCATGGCAAAGCTCAGCCTCTGCTGCCTTTCAGTGGTGTTCACAGCAAAAGCAGGAATAAAGCCAAAAAAGAATAAATCCACTTCTGTTTGTGACTGTCGCCCTCGAAACACAGCTCCCTAATCTCCTTCTGGCCACTATACTGGGTCTCAGCCTCTGTCCTTGTGCCTCAGCCCTGTGTCTCCCTTGAACGAGGCACTGGCTGGCTCTGTGGGGAGCTGTGGGTTTGTTTTCTTCCCTGAGCTGGGAGGAGAGCATGAGAGTGGCTTTTAAAACCGCAGAATTCTTAACTTCAATCTCAAAGCCAGTCCATAAAACCCTTTTCTTGATGGGGTCTGGTAAATAGAAGACATCTAAGAAAAGGCATCCTAGGCATGGCATGCCAAGAGTTCTTCCTGCAGGGGAGAGCAAACTGACATGGGAAATAAATAGTGCCATTTTGCACATAAAAAGATTTGCATATAAAAATATTTAAACAACATTTCCATTTTGCATATAGGAAGAAATGGAATGTCACAGCCTACAGCCTGACACAGAAATGCTGCCTCTGCCAGCAGGGACACACTGGGAAGATGCTAAACAGCAGCAGCTCAAGTGAGATATTGGAGTGTATAGATGCATGGAGGGGTCTCATAGGAACTTGGAGCTGCAAGACCTGCATGAAACCGAGCTCCTTAGAGTCCATGCTTGTATTCCAGGAGGCTCAGGCAGCATGGGAGCCAGCAGATCAGGTGAGGATTAGGACAACAAGAGCAAAGCCTCACTGCAAGAACAAATCAATGAGCTGAGGTTAATGACGAGGCGTGTGAGGAGTGACCTGACCACAGTCATTAAGGATCTCCCCAAGAAGGCACTGAACTTGCTCAGCTACAGAGAAAATTAAAGTGCTCCAGGGGCTGGAGTGAGAGGATCAAACTACAAATAAAGCAGAACAGTTTTAATAATGAGGGTGATTAACCACTGCAGCCACTTAGGAAGAGAGTGGGACTGAATTCCTAATCCCTGTAAAGTCTGCAGGGAAAGCCAGAAGGGCTTCCCAAAAGGCAGTGGTAGCTCAGGATGAAGATGAAGGTTTGCATGGCTGTCCAAATATAAAAAAAAGTCCCCAATTTAGCCTTAAATCCAAGGCATGTAGAATCATGTAATTGAAGAAGGGTGTGGGTTGGAAGGGACCTTAAAGGCCATCAGTTCCAACACCTTCAGAAATGGGACTGAGCACTGGGATTGTGCATTTAGTGGGAGCTGGACCCCAGAGCCACAAGAACTTGCCATTCTGTGCCTGGACACAGGCAGATGCATTACTTGTCCCCCTGGCCATGCTAATGAGTCCTGACTCCTGCCAAGGCTTAATTCGTTTGGGCACAAGGCCAGATGCAGCACTGGCTGGTGCCTGGCTCTCTCTCACACTGCCTGGGTATATCAGCATGGCAGACCAGCTTGGCTGCAGCCAGCAATCTGGTTCGGTTCAAAATCCTGGGCAAAGCCTGGTGGGAATCCCATCCTGCCCTTCAGCTGTTCACTGGCCAGGTCATCCTGGAAACAGCTACCGCAGGAGATGAAGAGGAGAAAATGCTCTGCCACTGGCAAAGAGCTGCAGAGAAGGGTCTGTGCTGCATCCCTCTGTGTGCCCTTCCCAGTGCTGCATGTGTTCCTTCTCAATCCTTTACAGCAGTGAATGGGAGGTCAAACACCTGGGGTGGGGAAATTTCATAAAAATTGATGGGGAGTAACACAACCGCCGATAATTCCTGCAGCTATCTCAGCCAAGACAATAATGGTAATAAAAGTAATCAACTTCTGCTTTGGGGCATGGAGTGACCACTTATAGGGTCAAGCACGTTCAGGGTCCAAAGACAGTGGGGTTAAGTGCTGCCTTCTTCCCCTCCCCTCTGCAGCAGGATGCCAGAGTTTACACATAAATACTCAAAGCAACGCCAGGGATATAAAGCACCCCTTAAAAAACTACCATAAAGTTAGAGCTTTAGATTCAGGACGTGATCTCTGTCGGAAGATGCTGAGCATCATACTTATGAAGAAATTCTTCCCTATGAGGCTAGTGAGGCACTGGCACAGGTTGCCAAGAGAAGTTGTGCCTGGAAGGCCAGGCTGGAACTGGGCTTAGAGCAACCTGGTCTAGTGGAAGGTGTCCCTATCCACATTAGGGGGATTGGAATATGATGGGCTTTAAGGTCTCTTCTAAGCCAAACTGTACATGGTCACCAGTCAGCAGGTTAGTCAGATCAACAGAGTGATAAGGTGTAAACGCTCTTCTACAAACAGCCTTAGAACGATGAGCTATTCCAGCACACAGCACTCTTGAGATTTGGAAAAACTTTAAAAAAATCTTGGTATCCCTAGAGAAGGATAGGGAACCACTCCCTAGGTTCCACCACTGAGGCTGAAGAAGGCTCTCTCAGGCTGTCCAGTGCAGTGCTCAGCTTCAGCAGTACGAACAGAAGTCCCAACCCAGGTCAGAGCAGAACATCAGTGCCAGTTCCAAGGATGAAAATCTCAGCTAGGAAAGCCACAGAAGCACTCTTCTCCTTGGAGTTTGCACTCACAAAGCAGCTGCTGGCCATGCTGACCACTCTTCGTTGTCACCAAAGCGTGAAATCCATGCTCTGCCTCTGGGAAAGCTGCCCCCTTCCTTCCTCCTGGCAGAACTAACTGACTAACTGACTGACTGACTGACTGACTGACTGACTGACTAACTAACTAACTAACTAACTAACTAACTAACTAACTACCACGAAGGAGGTCACACTGCTGTGCTGAAATCTCATTATGACATTCAGCCCCAATGTCCAAAACGAGAGCCTGATGATAATGACGCTGGGGCCTTCTTCTGCGGAGCTGTCCCTGGCATTGCTGCTGTGCTCTCGCTTTATTTCGTCCATCTGTAACGGTGTGACTGCAGCCCTGTGTCTCCAAGAGGCCCTTCAGCCCGCTATTGAACTGATAAATTCACTGTATTACTTTACACAAATCAATACCCCAGCAGTTATCAGCACTTGATGTGACTGAAATTGGTTTCAGCCAATTTGTGAGTGTAATAAATGTCCATTTATCAAATCAATTCATTCTGTGGGGCTCCTCAGCCCGTCCAGGTTTGGGGTACCACGGGGTGAAGGCTCTGGGGCCAAACCTGCCGTGGGATCATTGCCTCCTTCCAGGTTCTGCATTGATGCTCCAGGGTTCACAGCATTCCCAAAGAAGCTTTCTTACAGTCCTGCTGCTGGTGGCTCAGGGTTATGGAAACCCAAATTAGACCAAAGCTGTGTCCTTGCAAAGTTTCACCTGACCTGCAGGTAGCAACACATCAAAAAACAGCCCTCATAAAGGATCCTATATTGTCCAAAATAACCCCAGTTTCCTTCAGATCAGAGCAGGATGATTGTCCTGCTCAGCCATTTTCCTACGGTTTTGAAACACTGACTGATTTCAACATCATAGCTGCTCAAAATTGGGAATTTTATCATAAAATCATAGATTTTTCTGCACTACCCTTTCTTCAAAATCCCTGAAAAATAAACAACACTTTTCCTTCCTCACTCCTTATTCAACTTCAGGAAGAGTTGGAAAAGATTGCTTCAATCCTCAAGGTTTGCTCCCCCTGAAAGGGGGAAGTGGTAGGTTTGAACCATCCTACTTCTACATGAGCACTGATGGCAAACTTGGCATATCCATATAGAAAAGTTATTCTTTACCTGGCATAATATTTAGGGTACTAGACCAAAAAACAATACACATATATTTGGGAAAAATGCCTCCTTTAGCTTATAACCTCAGAGAGGAGATGTTGCTGATCCCTTCTGCCTCCACATCTTCCGGTGAAAAGGCAAAGCAGCCCTAACCAGGATCCAGAGCTTGACCATTTAAGGAAGTGCCTGGAAACACAACCCTAAGCCTTTTAGCTGCTCATTTGTATGTACCAGTTAAAGAATCCCAGCAGTTCCTGAGATGGCAGCAATGACCTGCCTGTTTCTGATGTCAGGAGATTGAATATTTAATGGGGATTTTGTAAAGATGAACTGAACATCTACACCCATCAAGGGGGGTGGCCAAGCTGCCTCCCACCATCACCCACCCAGTCAGACACTGGTAGAAACCTTGTACGCTGGGAGATGCCCAGTTAACATCAGTTAACCATCAGCCACCTTCTCCCAGTCCTGTCCTGCTCCACATAGCAGAAGAGTGCTGCAGGGCCAGAAAAGAGTGCTGCAGGGCTTGGTTATATCCTATGGAGGCAATGGGGAAGGATTTTCCCTCTGTGGCAGTGATGCCATGCTGGCAGGGCTGTGGCTGCAGTGAGCTCCCCACCAGCGTTCCCGGTGCATCCCCTTGCAGGGGGTTGCTGGGATAACAGCTGGACTTGGTGATCTTAGAGGGTTTTTCTAAATGATTCCATAATTCTGTGATTCCATTCTACCCCCATCGCTCCAGACCTTGTGCTTCTAACACCAGATCACACGTTCCCTTTGTATTCCTGGCTCTCCCCTCTGGAGACTGTTTGGATCATGCACTGAGTGGCGGATTAAATCCAATTATTCAATTAAGGCATCAGTTATAAATTAAACATATCAGCCAGGCTCAGTGGATCTGAAGATGTGGCGTGTGGCAGGTCTGCTCACCAGCAAATGGCAGTGGTGAGGGCAGAATGGAGGGATGTAGGGTCCACAAAGCAGCAGTAAAACCAGCTGGGCACAAAATAAATAGCAAAGATAGGGAGAAAGTGTTTGAGAGAGAAAGTCCTGTCTCAAAATTCATCCATCTGAACAGAAAACAAAAAGAAAAGAAAATGAAAAACTGGGCAGAAGGGAAGGGGAGGAGGAGGGGACAGAGAGTCTCCCACTACCTTTTGGTCCAATGTCCTGAGGCTGCAGGGGTATCAAGCACATTCCCTATAATTCAATAAGAAAAACCTCCATAAAGGCAAGGACGTTAATGCGCAGAAACGCCACCTGTGTCAGGAACAGGCACTGCCCATTAATCACAGCTCCCCAATTAGCCGGGGCTGCTGCCCCCAGGCACAGCCGCTCTCTGAACACACAGGGTGGCTGTTGTTTTTGCAGGAGTGTAGGCTCCTTCCCACCTCCTTCCCGGCTCCTTCTCAGCTCCCAGCCCACACTGGGCTCCTCTTTGTTAACTAAAGGCAATGGGTTTGTGTTTCTGACAGCATGTTCCTTGTGGTTCTGCCCCGGCCTCAACAACTCTTATTTTGCTGTCCCATTTTCAGGCATTAACTGGGATGCACTGATGGGTCAGGAATTATTGACAGGATCCAGAGGCTTTGGACTGGCAAATCAAACCCAGCCTAGACTGCTGGAGTCTTGATTTCATGGAATCACAGAACAGTTTGTGTTGGGAGGGAGCTTCAAGCTCATCTCATTCCAACCCTCTGCCATGGGCAGGGACACCTTCCACTAGACCATGTTGCTCCAAGCCCCATCCAACCTGGCTTGAAACACTTCCAAGGATGGGACATCCACTGTGAATTCCCCAGCAACCTTGCAGACCTGCCTGGAGGCAGCCTCAGGTCAACACTTGAGGGAACAATTTGCCTTCCCTGTGGAGCAGGTGTTGGAGGGCAGAGTTAGCAGCATGTGAAGGGTCCTACCTGCCCCCACTGTGGCTATAGCATTCTCCTGACCAATAATGTGTTCTTTTAGCCGCTGTTCCAGTGGGAATCTCCGCCGTTCCTCCACCTCCCTCCTGCGCTGCTCCTCCTGGAACTGTGGAGGGAAGAAAACACAGCGATCAGAGTCTTTATGGAGCATTGGGTCACTACACAGATGTCAGAGCCCTGTATGGAGATCTCTCTGATATGGAGCCAGAGCATCCCCAGGGCAGATGCAGTTTGGTCTGGAAGCACCAGCCCTAGCACAAGGAAATTTCTGGATCTGTCATGGATGGAAGTCAGGGTGAGTAGGAATGGGGATCCTGCTCTGCTGATGGGAAAGCAGACCCTGTACCTCTGAACTGGTGACAAAGAGGGAACAGTGGCACTGCTCAACAGCTCTTACCCATTAGGTGCTGTTTATTTTGGGAAATAAAGCCGTGACTGTTCCATCTAGATTTGTCTTCCTACCCTCCAACCATTTCCTGTTGACAGACTCCAACCAGATCCTGCAGGGATGGCAGAGCGTCACCATGCCTTACATCCAAGAGACCTGGAGAGGGACTTTGGACAAAGGCATGGAGACAGGACAAGGGGGAATGGTTTCCCATTGACAGAGGTCTGAGTTAGATGGGATACTGGGAGGAGATTCTTCCCTGTGAGGGTGGTAAGGTCCTGGCATAGATTGCCCAGAGCAGCTGTGGCTGCCCCATCCCAGGCAGTGTCCAAGGCCAGGTTGAATGGGGCTTGGATTAACTTGGTGTAGTGGAAGGTGTCCCTGCCCATGGCAGGGGGTTGAAATTACGTGAGCTGTAAAGTCCCTTCCAGCCCAAAACCTGTGATTCTAAGATCTTTAGAAAGTGCTGCTGAGCACCCTTCCTGCCTGTCCTAGGGTGACTTTATGATGCTTGTATCCCCAAACTGTCCGCCCTGTTTGTGTTGGATATTATGTCCTGTACCTTTAAGGCCAGAGTGAAGAGCAAAGGAGCGCTCAGTTTTGTTTGGAGGAACTGCTGTGACTCCTCCACATTCCTTTTTCCCTGCTCAGACTCTGCTGTCTTCAGACAGACAGAGAGGTTTTTTTTTCCTTTTTTTCCTTTTTCCTTTTTAATTGCTAGCTGAAGCAGAGAAGGTTCCTGGACAGAGTCTTTGCCTTTTCATTGGGACTGAAAATCTGTCCTGGACTGAGAAGACCAGAGAGGCACCTGTGGCCCACCGGGGCCTGGGACCCCCTGAGAGCTGAGTTATACCCACAGCAAGGACACTTTCATTCTGGGAATCCCTTTGGATCAGCGAGAGGTTTTATTGTTTCATATTATTCAATTGTTGATGCTTGTGGGCTTTTCTTTGTTAAATAAATAGTTTTTTCCACTTTTCTCAGAGGAGGTTTGTTCCCGGACCAGCTGGGGGGCGGAAGGGCTGTTTTGGGCTTGCTTCCAGAGGATCCAATTTGAGAGGATTGTTCCCAAATTTTGCCCTAAACCAGGATACTGCCACAAGCTGAGCTTGGCCATTCCACACTGAGACTTGGGAAGATTCATCCCCCAAAGCCAGACTCAGATGAAGACAGAACACAAAGAGCCCATGGGGTTTGCCAAGTGAGTAACTGCATTCACAGAACAGTCCCTGTCATTGAACCCACCTCACTAAGGGGAAACATCCTCTAACAAAGCCAGAAGGCAGGTGCCAAAGATGCAGCAGGATCCAGCTGCTGCAGCCAGAGTGGATAACCCTGTTGTGGTTTCACGTTTGCACCCCCAGCCAGGCTGATGACATCTCCTGAGCTAGCAGTGATTCTGACAGAAGTTAAAAAATAATAAATAGCAAACAATCCAATTTTGGCCAGTGCTATCAGTCTCATGTGTAACAGAGATGCCATCAGCCCTGATCCTCACACAGAGCAATAACTTCCCCGCAGATCCCAGGGGAGCAGCTCTGGACAGACATCCTGCCTGTGCTGATCCCCTCAGCGCTAGATACGACATCACCATACATCTGTGTCTGTCTGTAGGATCCTGACAAATCTTTTCTCTCTCCCTCCTCTCTGGTCTTTTGGAAGGTGCAGGGATGTGATCAGTCATGTTAGGACACCCAACGATTCCCATGGGTTTATGGAGAGTGGGTAAGCTGTGCAGGAAGAGAAGGAAAGGATACCACTCCTCTGCAATGCCCTCTCCCTCCTTCCTTGGAAAACTGACACAGTACAAGTCCTGGGTAGGAAGAAAGTCCTTTCATGGCTAAAAGACCAGTGTTAGAGCTCTTTCCATGCTGTCCCACTACCGTTTTCTGCTCAGGATCTGTTCTGGAGAGCTCTGCACTCATGCCAGCTACTCACTGGGCCTGAAGTGCTAACACAGCTCCTAGCTGGGTCATGCAGCTGGCCTGGAGCATCCTGAGCACCTTAGCTCACACTGTACAGGAAACATTGGGACAAGAAAACCCACCAAGAAAAACATACTTTAGATCCATCTGTGACAGAACCTCCAAGAAAAAGCCCCACTAATCCTAGCCTTTATGTAAGACACAAACTTCCACTCCTTTCTCATCTGTTCCCCTCTCCATACACATCCACCACTTCCCACCTCCTCGCTTCGTGGTGTGCAATGGTGTTGGTGGGGATCATGTCCTCGCCCTCTGGCAGCTGATCTTCCACTGTCCTCATTACACTTGTCTGGCTCAGCACCAGCACTTAACTGGAGCACAATGGTGCTATCTGCTTGGAGAGCAATGCAGGGAGCAGTGCTCTGCTCTTATGTTGGAGGCAACTGGACTTCTGCTCTCACCCGAGTTAAGAGGTTCTCCTGATGCAAGGCCAAAAGCATCAGAAATCTTAAAAAGAGAAGGACTCAGTCTGTGCTTCGGCAGGTGATAAGAGCTGTCTGCTTGTCACTGGGGTGGGCATGGCAGTCATGGACTCACAGAAGAGTGATCTTAAGAAACCTCATAGACCATCCCATTCCAACCCCTTTGCCATGGGTAGGGATACCTTCCACTAGATCTGGTTGCTCCAAGCCCCATCCAACCTGGCCTTGAACAGTTCAAGGGATGGGGCAGCCACAGCTTCTCTGCACAATCTGTGTCAAAGCCTCACCACCCTCACAGGGAAGAATCTCTTCCCAGTATCCCATCTAACCCTGCCTTCTGGCATTGTGAAAGCATTCCCTCTTGCACTGTCCTCACAGGTCCCTGTCCAGAGTCTCTCTCCAGCTCTTTTAGAACCCCTTTAGGCACTTGCAGGGGCTCTAAGGTCTCCCTGGAGCCTTCTCTTCTCCCGGCTGAACACCCCTAGCTCTCCCAACCTGTCTCTGGAGCAGAGCCCTCGGAGCACCTCCGTGGCTGCCTCTGGGTTCACTCCAGCAGCTCCACATCCTTCTGATGTTGGGAGCCCCCAGGCTGGAGGCAACTCTACAGGTGGGGTCTCACCTGAGTGAAGCAGAGGGGCAGAATCCCCACCTCACCTGCTGCCCACGCTGTGGGATCAGCCCAGGACACAGGGGACTTCTGGACTGCCAGCATTATGTTGTTTCAAGGAAGAAAAGTGAAGAATAAAATAACTGAACTCTTTAAGAGCAGGAAGGGTAGAATTATCTGCTGGGTAAATGCTCTCTCGAGCCCAGCACCAATAAGGAAACCTGCCCTGAACAGTTTGAAACTTGCCTTGGTTTTTATGCTTAAGTAATAGTTGGAGGAGGGAAAGGAAATATATCTCTGGAGCTGTTCCTGAGGAAGATGATTGTACTTGTATATAAACCACCAGACTGCCAAGCCAGCCTGTGATGAATATTCAGCTGGGGGGGAACTGGTGCTCCCGGGGTTTCATCCTCCCCAGCAGCCGCATTCCACTGAGAGTCTTTGAGAATTTATTGCTCATTTTAATCACTGCTAGAGAATGAATAGGCAGAACTATTATGGGATGGACATATCCCATAGATTTTATTTACATATCCTTGTGACAGAATAACGAGGAGTTTTCATATGTATTTTTAATTTATTTTGATTTCCTTTATTCTTTAAAAAAAACCAAACCAGAACTCTGTGTGTGCTTTTCCTGAGCTTACACCACACCTCCCTGGTGTTGAGGACTCTGGAGTTGGTCCCCAGTGCTAAACAGTCTGAAGAAATTTAAATAAGCACTCATGCATCTATGACTCAAAGGGAGAGAAAAGCCCTTGAAACTGGTGTCTTTCCTCTGTCACTGGAGGGATAGCAGCCCCTGGACTGAGCTTGGCTTTTGCAAGTCTGTCTTTGCCATTCAGCTCCTCTTTGCACCTTGTCAGACCCATCTGGTGATCTCCCCTGTTTCCATCAGTGTTTGCTGAAGGATTTTGAAGGAATATATCAGCCAGGAAGAGTACACAGTTGCCCTTTCCCTAACCCCCTTCTGGAAGCAGCAGTGTGAGACCTCTGGACCAGGAGCTGGTGTCCACTTCATCCCAGTGAGTCACCTTTGACAGACCTTTTCAAGAAAACAAGCCTCCAGCTGTGACTCACATGCTTCTTTTTCCATCCTGAACATCCTCAGGTTGCTGGTTTAAGCGTATTTCATGAGAAAAATGTCTCTTTTGGTTATTTGAAAACTGGCTGTTGGTTAATCTGGGCACAACCTTCTATGTGGAGTTTGGAGTGGTGAAAGCTCATTTTAACCTTTCTTTAAACCCACAAGAATTACCTCAAAATCTATTTTGCCCTTCCTGTGGAAGAATCCCTCTCCTGACCTCCACAAAGCTATCACAGCTTAGCTCATGTCCCTGACATCTTCTGAGCTCATCAGTTTATATCCTGTTTTCCTTTAATCTTTCAAACTCTTTTTCCTCACTCTGTAAGGTGAAAGGCACTGTCACCCTTTGCAGTTTTATGCTGAGGTTTAGTTCTGCTGGTGTTGTGTTCATGAACGTCTTCCCTTGGAGTGTTTTCTCATAAATGCAGCCATGCTTGGCAGGGATGCCGGAGCGATAATGGATAATGAAGCTGATGAACATGGAGATACTCCAAGAGCTTGATCACCTCTTCTCTGGAGACAGGCTGAGAGCTAGGGGTGTATACACAGAGAACTGAAGGTTCTAGGGAGACCTTAGAGCCCCTGCCAGGGTCTAAAGGGCTCCAAGAGAGCTGGAGAGTGACTTTGAACAAGGGTATGGAGTCACAGAACAAGTCAGGGCTCCCCACTGACAGAGGACAGGGTTAGATGGGATATTGGGAAGAAATTCTTCCCTGTGAGGGTGGTTAGGCCCTGGCACAGGTTGCCTATAAAAGCTGTGGCTGTTCCATGCCTGGAAGTGTTTAAGGGCAGCTTGGACAGGGTTTGGAGCAACCAGGTCTAGTGGAAGGTATCCGTGCCCATGGCAGTGGGATGAAATGATATGAGCTTTAAGGTTCCTTCCTTCATGATTTTATGAAAATCTACTCTCAGAGCTGCCAAAGTGACCACATAGCGCTAGTGGCTACAAAAGCAGCCATCAGGGCCACAGAGGACAGCCATGGCAGCACTTCCTTTGCCAGGAAGGAGTATGGAAAGCCCCAGAGGAAAGATCACTCTGTCCCTACTTAGAACACTGAGCAATGTGCTTTTGAACTCCTGCCTGAGTGATGACTTTCAGAGGTGAGCACAGACAGTGCAGCAGTTGATACCTGGCAGGTTTATTTCATGCTAATACCTCCTAAGTGCAGTAATTGACACAGTTTTAATTACCTCATCCTCCACTTGTGGTAAGTTCCTAACCTCAGGTTTATAGCATGCAAGTTTAAATTCCAAAACCACAGAACAAACACTGAGGTACAAAATGTCAGAGGAACTTTGCAGCCAGGAACAAACTTGGTCCCCTTGTGCCTCAGCTCCTGCTCTTGTGGTCTGGTGGCAAGGGAATGCCCCTTATCTGGGATGCAGGGAGTCCCCTGACCAAGCTGATCTGTGCTGCTTAGAGAGATGATGCTCACAAGGCATCACAGAAGGGTTTGGGTTGGAAGTGATCTTAAAGCTCACCTAGTTCCAACCCCGCCCATGGGCAAAGACACCTTCCACTAGACCAGGCTGCTCCAAATCCCATCCAGTCTTGCCTTGAACAATTTTAGGAATGAGGCATCACTTGTCACTGCTGTGATGGCCTCTCCTACCCATAGATAATTCACTGAACAAGGCCTCTGCCCAGGAATTTTAAATCCTGGAGATCTAGCTGCGGATCCCTCATTGTCTAGTAGCCCACTGCTCCAGAAATGTACTGATTCCTGGCATTTTTTTTGGAACCATGATGGCAAATGTGTTTCTTTTCCTTCTTTAAAGCAACTAGGACACGGAGGCTGAAGGGATGAGATCCCACCATGGAAATGGGTGTCCTTTGCCTTAGACTGGTACACATGAACACCTGGATCCCAGGTCATAGCTGGACTCTGGATTCTCAGCCCTGCTTGTTTGACACAGAATTTCAGAAAATACAGTAAAAACAGGCTCTGGATTTTACTGCATCCAGGGGTTACAGAGCAGCATTACTGGTCCTGGGCAGGCCACTGCTGAGAGAGAAATGGTAACTTGGAAGAGGTGGGCATAGCCACAGTTAAAATACTACAGAAGCAGGTGTTTTTCCTTATGCATCATGTTGTTAATTTTTATAGACTTTTGGAAAAGGATGGAGCTGTAGGGGTGCTAAGGGGGTTTTCTATCGCTTGCACCCTAAAATCATAGAATTATAGAATGATTTGGGTTGGAAAAGAGTTTTCAGATCATCGAGTCCAACTGCTCACCCAGTACTGCCAAGGCCACCACTCACCCATATCCCCATGTGCCACATCCACATGACATCTTTAAAATTGTTCTTGTAGTGGGAAAGGAAACCCAAACTGGCCACCTCAGGCTCACCTTTGCCTCTGATGCTCTCAGAAGGTTCATGACCTCCCCTTCACGGGCGTAATCCAGGGGTGTGTGTCCCATTTCATTCTTCTGCAGGGGGTTGGCACCTGATAGCACAAGAAATGAGTAAGATCAGGAGCTCGGAGTTCAGCCTTGGGGCAGAAGGAGCAGGAAGCACATCCTGTCTGTGACCCCTCCTAACCTTTGCTCTGGAGGGTGTCTGGATCAGCAAGAGAGAATGTGCAACCAGCAGTTACAAGTGTGGATCTCCAGGGAGGAAGAAAAGGGATTGTCACTGCTAACAGCTGGCTTGTCAGTGAAGAGCTGCTGAGGGTGGATGAGAGCACACAGTCACCAGAAGGAAATACAGTCTCACAAAAGCACCCACTCTCAGTCCTGTGGGAGCCACATGGGACCATTACAGCCTCAACTGGACATGCTGCCTGTGCGAGCTGGAGCTGAAGCTGGAGCTGAAGCTGGAGCTGAAGCTGGAGCTGAAGCTGGAGCTGGCTGTCACCTGAGGACCAGCTGCTCCACTGAGCCCCTGGATAGCACTTCTGGGGGAAAATCACACTCTTCCTTGGAGTATAATTGAAAAAAAAACCCAACAAATTCCAACGACTGAGCTGGACTGAGTCGGATGGGCACTCCACAGAAACACATGCACATGGAGAGAGCTCTCCCTCCTAGATACACTGGATTGCAGAAGAGCATTCCATGTCAAACTGGTCCAGTTGCAGTGATGGGAAGTATATGGAGGGAAACTTGGTGATATCAGGAGACAGGGGTAATGGGCAATAGCCAGAGGGGCAAACAAGGTCTCAGGATTCATCTCTGACTCTCAGTATCTCAGGAGCTGTCTCTAAGGCAGAAACTTGTCACTTAGCACTGATGCACTCCATGACACCACAGTAGCTCCTAACTGCAAGAGTTTACAAGAATGAACCTTCAAATAGGTCCCAAATCCCCCAAACTGGTGCTGAAACTGACCATCCCACCAATTATCAAGCCTTGGAAAGCAGCCTGGTGGAGGAAGAGCCTATAACTGTGCTCAGCAGATCCAGGATGTCTTCAATCTCAATCCTTCCAGTGCAATTCTGTGAAATGTCCTCCTGCCTGAGTGGGGGAGTTGGTCCAGATGACTCCACTGGTGTCCCTTCCAGCCTGAAACATTTTGTGATCCTGCTGGAAACATGGGAGTGAGACAAGTACCGTGGCAGAGGCAGACCAAGCTGCTCCTGTGCCATGAGACAGTGCAAAGCACCAGGAGTGCTCAGTATCGGCGAGCAGCAATCAGAATAGATAAATGAAGTAAAGGGAGTCTGTGGGAGCAGAGCCGGAGAGATTAGCCATTCCTAGGCATTGGCATCAGGGAACTATATTTGCTTACAGAATGAAAAATGTGCTCCATAAACATTCGACACGGACTAATTTCTGTGGCAAGCCTTGTCTTCACAAATAACAAATATGATCAAGACAGGTGAGATTACACACTGCTGGGGCTGGCTGCTCCATATACGTTAAAGAGACAGTGCTCCCATAATCCCCCCCCCGCCAAAACCCACCTGGGTCTGTGCAGTGAGCAGTGGGACATGTTTCTGACTTCTCCAAATGATGACATCCTCGAGGCTAGGCCTGCTCTCATTTCTGATGGAGGGTTTGTTTGGCTTTGCCCTGGATCTATCAATAATGGCTCTCCAATATTGGCCTAATCCCCCTGTTAATGGCTTTGACGACTTGACTAATTGCTGCAATAATTGATAGAACCCGGCTCCTATAACTAGTCGATTCCAACCTTGAATACTGGCAGCAATAAAATATTATGCTGCCATAAATAACGGTATCACTTGGCTTGCTAATAGAAGGTAAAAGTGGCCACTGGTCTGTCGGTGCCCTGGCTGACCCCACTCCACATCCCCACCTCCTCTCCTGCCCTCTCCCACCCTGTGCCACAGGCTGCAGCAGTATCCAAGGGGACGTCAACCTTCCACGACTTAATGGAAGGCAATTTGTCACCTCCCACTCGCTGTCTGTAGCTGGAGATGGACACCTGGGCAGCACCTCAGGCTGTATGAGCCCGTTGCCTCCTCCCGCCCTCCATGCTCATATTAGAAGGCCCCGGCTGATAATATTTGATAAATAGCGTGGGGGTTCTCTCCCTGCACCCGCACAGCATTGTGGCGCTGCAGCAGCTGCAGAAGGTCACTCATTGGGGAAATATGTTTCTGTCAGTGGGATCGAAAAAAGTTTAGTGGAGTGACAGGCCTCAATTTTTCAAATTTTATTAACTCCATCCCCTTAACAATTTGTCTTGAATTCCTTCAAATTCTGGATAACTGTCAATAGAGCGGGAGACGCAGCGGATACTGGTACTTCGGTCCCCCACTGCTGTCCGGATAGGGATGGGGATGGCAAGATGAGGGAGAGACGGCAGGAGAAAAAGGAGAATGCCAAAGGGCACAGCCAGAACCTGGAGGAACAACCCAGTAATGCTCCCTGTGTCCTCGGCAGCCCCAAGACCCTGCTCTTGTCACTCTGTACTGTCAGGGCAGAAGAGCAGCAGATCTGAGCCTGCTGCAGCCACAACAAGGTTCACACTTCTAACACACAGGACAGGGCACACAGTGGCATTGGAGCCTCATATGGACACCCAGAAAATGACATTGCTCCAAAGAATGGACAGATCACAGCTTGAGAAAGCCCTGAGTACTGGGACAAGGAAAGGACTCTTGAGGACCTTGTTTCATAGCCCAGCCAGATGGTGTGAAAGCTCCTGCTCCTGGGCATACCAACAGGTAGCCTCCAGCTCAGTGTTTGGGTCCTGAGCTGTTCCCAGGAGTGGCTGTGGGGACAGAGAACTGCCACGAGACAGTCCCTGTCCTGATGCCACTCCAGAGGTCCTGCCTGCAAATGAGCTGGGCAGCAGCAGTGGCCTGTGGTGACCTGTGTTATGGAAAGACAAGATGTCAAAATGTTCAATGTCTCCTATCTTCCTTCTTTGGTGTCCAGAAGGTACAGTATAGTGGAGGTGGCAACCGAGTGCTTACGCAAGTCTCTGGTACAGAAGACAGCATTGCTTCAGTCAGGAAAGTCAGGGAAAGCCATTCTCCCACTATAAAGCCATTCAACAAAGATAGAATCACAGAACATTTTAGGGATGAAAAGCCCTCTGACACCATTGAGTCCAACCATTCCTCCAGCACTGGCAAGGCCACCACTAACCCATGTCCCCAGGTGCCACAACTACATGGCCATCCCCTTCAGTGATGGGGACTCCACCACTGCTTTGGGCAGCCTGTACCAGGGCTGGACAACCCTTTAAGGGAAGGAATTTTCCCCATATCCAACCTAAACCTCCCCTGGTACAACTTGAGGCCATTTCCTCTTGTCCTATCTATCACTTGTTATCTCGGTGAAGATACAAATCCCCACCTACATAATAAAGCCATTGCATAAAGCCACTCTCCCCAGTACAAAACTGTTCTCCCAGTATGAAGTAATTTTCCCTGCTATAAAACCATTCATAGAATCACAGAATTGCTGACTGATTTGAGTCCAAAGGGACCATAAAGACCATTTATTTCCAACCCTCCTGCCATGAATAGGGATGCCATTCTCCCCAGTATAAAGCCATTGAACCAGTACAAAGCAATTCTCTCCAGTATAAAGCCATTCTCTCCAATACAAAACCCCAGCACCGAGTCTGTCCTGAGTGGAGGGTCTGAGCACACTTGGCCCTTGGGCAGGACAGGTACAGGCAAGGACTGGGCACAGGCAGCAGGGATGAACCTGAAGGCACTTCTCTCTGCTCCTCATGGCACTGCACCCAGGAGTACCTCTAGATCTTTTGGCAGGCTCTGTGAGCACTCCTTCTGCCTAGGTCACCACCTTGGATCCATCCTGTGCTCCAGCACACAGATGGGACTTGGGGAGTATCCTGCAGCAGACTCTGCTGGATCCAATATCCTGGAAGTGAGCAGGAAATAAACTCTTTTTTCAGTTGAAGGGAACTAAATCCCAGAAAGAGGAGCCTAGAAGTACCAAAGCCCATGGTGGTTGCTGCTGAGGGTACTGGAAGTGGACATACTGAGTGGCCATCACCCTAGACCAGGATGTCCCCATGTGCCAAATCTACACATCTGTTAAATCCCTCCAGGGATGGGGACTCCACCACTGCCCTGGGCAGCCTGTGCCAAGGATGGACAACACTTTCAGGGAAGGAATTTTCTCTAATATTCAACCTAAACTTCCCCTGGTGCAACTTGAGGCCGTTTCCTCTTGTCCTGTCTTTTTTTGCTTGAGAGAACCTGGCTACAACCTCTGTTTGAGCAGCAATAGAGAGTTAGGAGATGTCCCCTGAATCGCCTTTTCTCCCACGAGAGGCACAAAACAGACCCCAAGATTTGAGGTGAGACCTCACCAGTGCCCGGTACAGGGATCAGTCACTGTCCTGGTCCTGCTGGCCACACTATTGGTGACACAAGCCAAGTCCACCATTGTCCACCTGGGCACACACATTGCATCTGCACCAGCTCCAGTTCCACCACATCAAGTGCTGCCTAATGCACAGCCCTGGGCTGGCAGCAGCCCTCACAGAGCTCTAGGGAACAGGATCTGTGCTCCCTTGGTCCCGCAGCCTCACTCTCTGTCTTGGGTTGCAATATATAACTGAAAGTGTTTATTCTGTTTCCCACCTGTTAAACTGGTTGGGGAGGTGTTTTTTTCGTTATCCTTTATATAACCCATTCCTCAGAATTCTGTGGGGGAGGGGCAGGTGCCTTCTGTTACTGGGCCAGCTGTTAAAACCAGGTGGGGCAGTGTTTCCTTATCTCTTCCACCACCCATCCTCCCTCCGGGGGATATCTTCTGTCAATGGGCCATTAAGGCTCACTTAGTGACTGATAAAATTAAATCATCCCATTGTGAGATGCTCACAAGCATTCCTACCTGGATAAAACCCAAGATTCAGAACACCAGGATACTCTGTTTCTATTGGATTCCCAGAGGAAGACCGGATCCATCTCATCACCACTGGACTTTCAGAGAAAACTATACCCTTCTACAGGATCAACTCTGCTCCAACAGAACCACATCTGTCACTCCAGGAGGACTTAATTGGACTTCTACCAACACCCTGACCAACAGGGTGTCAGGCTGTATTCTGACTCTGTCAGTGTTTTCCTTCTTTCGTTTGCTTGGTTTTTTGTACTACTACATTTTCATATTCCTAGTAAAGAACTGTTATTCCTATTCCCATATCTTTGCCTCAAAGCCCCTTTGTTGCAATAGGACATGAAATAAATTACACGGACTTCGTGAAGTTCAGAAGGCTAAATTCCCCTTTAGCCTTCGAATCTGACTTATAAAGTATTTTAGACAGGCTGACTCAGCCTAAATGATTGGTGGGCAAAGTTAACATCTCTTCAATCACATTGGTCAAAACAGAGGTCTATCAAGAAGTTCCCTCCTCTAGGAAGGAATGAAAACAAAGATAAACTAGCACAAAAAATTCACTTATTTACAGCAAAATCTATGAGAAAGAATTCAGAAAACCGTAAACACCAGAAGGCTAAAAATCAGGGTGACACCCCTTAATTTCAAAATTTTAATAATTTGGGGGGAGGGGGTTTACATTCTCCATTCTAAGGGGTGCTCTGGTTTTCCCTGGCAGACACCTGTCTTTCCAAATCAAGACACTCTCAAAGCTAAATTTGCCCAGCCAGGTTGGATGGGGCTTAGAGCAATCTGTTCTAGTGAAAGGTGTCCCTGCCCATGGCAGGGGGTTGGAACTGGATGAGCTTAAGGTCTCTTCCAATCCAAATCATTATGTGATTCTGTGAAGGAAGGATTTAGACTTAACTAAGAATGAGACTAATTACTCTAGAATTAGTTTCTGGAGTAGAGTTTACATGGAAAAGCAGACATCCAGAGCTCTGAGATGAAGGTCAGATGCTGACAAGGGTAGGTAACAACCAGCAAGGAGAGGTCTTGTTGGAGGTGCAGCTTAACCAGTGCTCCCAAACTTGTGAACCAGACTGAACACAAATCTTTATGTACTTGGACAGACACAACAGCCATGTGTAATGTTCACGACCGGGATGTGTAAGCTGGAACAGAGGCAAAGGAGGAGACTGGTCAGAGGAACATGTAAACTGGACTGCAGGCAAGGACTGAGCCACACTTGGTGGAGTGGTGAGGTCAGGTATTAAAGACTGGAAACAAAAAGAAGGTAAGAAAGGCAATTGTATGAGCCAGTGACACAGGATTTGTACAGAATGAAATGCCCTGACCGAACAGGGAAAATATAGCAGGAGGGTCACCCCTCTGAGAAACTGGAGGGCACTGCATTGCATTGAAAACTAGCCCAGGGATTGCAAGGGTAAAGAGCACAACACCAATAAAATGTTGAACTAGTGAAAACCAGAGACTAAGAGCTCTGGCAGTCAGAAAGCTCCCAAGACAAGGTGCAAGCCTTAATTCAGCCTTGGACAAAGCAAAAGGCTTTCTCCAAACCTCAGCTCCTAAGCACCACACTGCAATGGGACGCGTGTTCATGTCAGACTTCCTCACCAGAAAATCCAGCAAAGAATCCATGGCCAATGAGCTTCGTACCACGAGGCAAAAATATGGATCTTGCTAGAAACAAAGCAGCAGCCCACCACGTTTCCATCAGAAACACGGATGTAAAGACTGAAGTAACTCATGATATTTATTTAAGTCCTTATCATAAGAAGAGTTAGGACCTTTGGAATAAACCACACCATTACCCTTCCAAACCCAGGGGAGGTGAAGAAAACCAAACGAAGTGTTTGCTCTGGCAAATTAAATGTAAAAAACCCACAGGTAAAAAAAAGATTTAAAAGAAGTCCCCTCTTTAGGAATGAAAGCTAGGACCTTTGAGCCTTATCAGAAGCTGGAAGTCAGCCTGAGAGGGTGAGTTTCTGTAAGTGATAAAGATCAAGGCCAGGCTGGACAGGACTCAGAGCAACTTGATCTATTGCGAGGTGTCCCTGTCCAAGGTGAGGGTTTGTAACAAGATGAGCCTGAAGGTCACTTCCAATCCAAAACTGTTCTCTGATTCTACGGCAAATGGGAAACTTGTAATAGAAGAAACAGGGAAAGAATGAATGGATATCTTAAATGTATGCACCTTTCACTCTTGCTTTATTGGAACCTGAGTGTAAGTTGCTCTATGCCTACTTGACTACTGTATGTGAAAACAATCCACCTGACTCTTGTTTTGTAAGGTAAGAGAGAGGAAACTACAGAATCATACTCTTCCCATATATTCATCACCCTTTCTCCATATACCCAATTGTGCAGAGCTCTTAAGATCATGCTAAACGTTATCACTGTCAAGT
The DNA here is from genome assembly GCA_013400495.1 of Nicator chloris. Lineage (NCBI taxonomy): Eukaryota > Metazoa > Chordata > Aves > Passeriformes > Pycnonotidae > Nicator > Nicator chloris. Next base: position 21,926 of record WAAE01008451.1, read on the forward strand.
TTGCCCCCAGAGAACACTTCCGGAGGGATCTATTTACTCCCCTGCCCTAAGGGAAAACTATTCCTAAGCACTCCAACAGAGACAGAAATGTGCTGGCACTTTGGACTCTTATTGCTCTCACCACAGTGGGATGCTGGATGCCTTGATGCTGGGATATGATTGGTTTCTAAATCCCAGTTTCATAGGATTTTAATTACTGGTCTGGCATGGTGGGGAGTGGAACTGGCTGCGGTCAGACGAAGGATCGATACGCCGGCCCAGAACATATTGAGCCTCGGCACTAGCAGACGCTATTGCACTATTTAATCATCTTTTGCAAAATTTACAGTGCAACAGAAGGAATCAATACGGAATTTATCACATTCCCTTGTAAATATGAGCATGGAGAGGGAGAGAGGATGTCAGGCACTCTGGCATGACAGCTGGCCTGGGCAGCAAACCTCCACAACAGACCACCCAGGACAGCTACCATGCCTGTGACTCGCCAAAAGGGGCCCAGCCAGCCACCAGGACTTGCATTCCCGGGAACAGCTGCATCCACAGTGGCTGCATTTGTATGCTCTGACCTGCTTGCAAGCGAAACCTTGTCCCAGCTACTCTAAAGGAAAAACGGGAGGAAGACACACAGGTTGTGCAGAGCCTCTGCACAGCGTGGTTTACAGAGCCTGTCTTAGATTCATAGAACAGTTTCATGGAATTTTCTGGGTTGGAGAAGCCCCGCCAGACCATGAAGTTCAACCACTCCCTCAGCACTAACCCATGTCCCCAAGTGCCACACCCATAAGGCTTTTAAATCCCTCCATGGACTCCAACACTGTCCTAAGCAGCCTGTGACAAGGCTGAGCAACCCTTTTGGGGAAGAAGTTTTCCCCACATCTGACCTTCTCCCCTGGCACAACTTGAGGCAGTTTCCTCTCATCCTGTTGGTTGTTACCTGGGAGAAGAGCCCGACCCCCACCTGGCTCCACCTTCCTTTCTGGGAGTTGTAGAGAGAGAGTTCTGCCTTGAGCTCTTGTTTACTCTGGTAACTATTGACTGCAGCAAAAGCTCAATGCTACTTTCTCAGGATGTGTTAAAACCAAAGGTATCTCCTCTCTGGAACTGGCTTCTGGGGACCCGAGAGCCTACTCTCTAGGAATATCCTTTACTCTCCCTATGGAAGAATGGACCCTTTTAATCTGGGATGCAACAGAAAACTATCCAAGACATGTTATGCAGTAGTTTATAAGAAATTAATTGGGTTAGAAAAACCCAATTAATTAGAACCTGATTTTTCCAGAGAATACCGTAAGCACTTTTGCCTTCTGATGGCCAAAGCCCATCTCTTGCAACGCTGGCTCCGTAATCTGTTTCCCCATCACTCACTCTACTCACAAGATCTGCAATTACATTGGACTGAGGCGAGGAGTGCACAACATTAGGAACAAATGCAGTGGGCTAAATTTACCAGCAAATCGAGTTCAGCAGACCAGGTTATTGCAGCTTCAGCTAAAATGTTTTCACAAATGCATGTTTGTTTCTTCCTCTCTCTCTTTCACATCTAATTAGAGATGAGAGACTCCACGATTGCTGAAGAGGACCTTTGGACAAGGGCAAGGAGTAACAGGACAAGGGGGAATGGCTTCCCATTGACAAAGGGAAGGGTTAGATTGGGTATTAGGAAGAAATTCATCCCTGTGAGGTTTGGTGAGGCCCTGGCACAGGTTGCCCAGAGAAGCTGTGGCTGCCCCATGCCTGGAACTGTTCAAGGCCAGGTTGGATGGGGTTGGAGGAATCCGAATTAATGAAAGGTATCCCTGCCCATGGCACCGGGGTGGAATGAGAAGAGCTTTAAGGTCCCTTATAACCCAAACCGCGTTATGATCCTGTGATTCTGCTGAGGATGTACTGCAGGAGGCATTTCCAATGCAGTAACAGCCTGGTCAACCTGTGTGCTGGCTCTAGGAGGAGCTGGGAGCAGAGGGGATGGTTTCTGAAGATGGGAAATAGAAAGCAGGGCAGTCAAGGATGAGGAGAGCACTGGGTAGAATGGGACACATATGGAGCCTGCTCAGGTTTGGCAGGAGGGCAGGTGTTGGTTTCTGCAGTGGGGACAGAGAGAGGGGGAGGTCCCAGGAACTAGCACGGGTCAGTCTCTGAAGGAAGGAACTGCTCTACTTTTAGGCAAGGGTAGGAGATACAAGCCCCTATCCACTGACATGCAGCAGCAGAGTAGTGCACTGCCACACAACTGCGTGAAAACAACACTTCCACACGTCAGCAGGTAACAGTTCAGACAATCGCTTGCTGCATGGACACACACACACCAAACACACTTTGGAAAAGCGCTTGGAAATGAATTTTGAGATCCTAGAAAAATGGCAGCTGAGCTGCTACACACCAGGGAAACTTTGCTTCTATGCTTCTTCCTGTGCCTAGTTTCTCAGGTGTATACATAAGCAAGTGCTCATAATATTCTGATTTTGCATTTTGTAAGCTCCAACCTAAGACAGTTCCTGCAGCATCTTCTTCAGTGCTCTGTCTAGTGTAACTTTAATTTACTGAAAGGTTACCACAGTTATGACAACTCTTCCCAGCACAAGGCTGTGAAAGGGGAACAGTTTCTCATGCTGGGAGAAGGGTCATTTACCTGCAGGGCAAATCCCTGAGCAGCAGCAGTGCTGTCCCTAGCTCTGAATCACAGAATCACAAGATTGTCTGGGCTAAACAGACTTTAAAGCCCACCTCCTTCCACCCCACTGACATGTGCAGGGACACCTTCCACAAGACCTGGTTGCTCCAAGATCTATCCAACCTGGCCTGGAACACTTCCAGGCATGGGGCAGCCACAGCTTCTCTGGGCAACCTGTGCCAGGGCCTAACCACCCTCACAGGGAAGAATTTCTTCCCAATATGCCATCAAACCCTTCCCTCTGTCAGTGGGGAGCCCTGACTTGTTCTGTAACTCCACATACTTATCCAGAGTCCCTCTCCAGCTCTCTTGGAACCCCTTTAGGCACTGGCATGCGCTCTAACATCTCCCTGGAGCCTTCCTTTCTCCAGGGTGAACAACCCCAGCTCTCCCAGTCTGTCTCCAGAGCAGAGGGGCTCCAGCCCTCTAGAAATCTGCATTACTTGCTCTGGACACATTAATCAGTGCCTGCCTGATCTCCCCTGGCTCCCTGCATTTCAGCCACAGGTTCTAGAGCAGAACCATTTGTAGAAGGGTGGTTGATGTTTGCTATGCTCCATGGCAAGATTACGCCATTGCCAGAAAGCTGCACCTTTTAATACTGGCTATTTCTCTTAAATACTGATATAATAAAAGCTGCCTCTAAAATAAGGAGACTTCTGTCACCAGCGAGCTGGTGACCCTGCCTGCCTTCCTCCGAGCCAAACACAAAGTCCCTGGAATCAATTGTGCCTGCAGTAGCAACTGGTGCACTCTGTGGATGCGAGTGCTCACCCACCCCTTCCCCAAACACCAATATTTATGGTGTCGCCTCAGGTCACGGGACTGTGAAATGTCACCAACAACTGCCCGAAAGGACAACAGAGCCGCCACTTCATCTCGCGGTCTGCTGGGCACACACATGCTGACCACAGGGCTGTAAGGTCCTGGAGGGGTCAAGCGAGTCACTGAATGGGCCACAAAAGGCTAGGGATGTGGGGTGAGGGGCAAGTGCAGGGGGCTTCCCTTAAAAAACAACAGGGGGGTAGGAAAGTGGTTGGAGCAGAGAGGGGCTGGGCGGTTAATGGCTTTGGCCCGAGGGCAGGGCACCAGCAAAGGAAGTTAGAGGGAGAGTAAATGCAGAGTTAGTAAAAGGCAGATGTAGGGAGAAATCAAGGGGAGCCTGTTCCATGTCAGCAACCAGAAGCCACCCTGTGTGCGATGTCAATGGCAGCACAGGGGCATTACCCTCACAAAGGGCTGAACGGTGTTCGATCTCCACACCAAGACTCTTGGCCATGTATTCATCCCAGATTACACTGACGAGGAGGCAGGGATCCCCTGCTTTGTTATCGCATGGAACCGGGAGGAGGGGAACGCCCCCAGCGAATGCCCTGAAATCCTCCTATCATGAGCCCATCAGGAAATCCAACTTCAGCACCCAAAATTTGCTGAAAAGGCACGGAAGCATCTGCTGTCAGCCCAGCAGCTCAGAGTCCACCTGACAGAAAGGTGAAGCTTATTACATTTAGCAAATTATCCTCATAAATCTGCATCCTAACCATGACTGCAAAGGCTAAGTGGGTATTGTGGACGGTGAACAAGGATTAATCTGAGGAATACTGTGAACTCAGCCTTGGGATTCTACCAGGGCTCCAATGGGATCTTTCACACCATCACCAAACAGAGATTTCCACTGGTGAGCTGCTGTCTCTGGGATCTGAGCACTGGGACATGCTCTACAAGACAAGGATTTCCGCTTGGAAATGAACTCTTAGTGTAAGCTCTTGAGTGGGATCCAGAAGGATTTCTGTGGGGTTGGACTAAGAACAGAACTAAGAATGGAACAGTGTTGAGTGACCGTCACATTTTCTGGCTAAGTTCTGAATTTTCACTTTGATTTCACACAATCCTTCCATTTGTACCCAAACAAACACAGTCCCACAGATTGTTAAATGCTTTTTTTTTTTTTTCTGAGATCCAAGTGAGTTCTTTCAAGCTAAGACACTTTGCTACAAACAAAGAACTCTCTGTGGGCACCAGGCAGAGAAAGGGCCATTCACAGGGATGGCAGTGGCTCCAGGACAGACACAGAAACATCTCTGGAACAAAAAGAAGAGTTGTCTCTGTGAAGTGAGGCCTGGATTGGAACAGTATTCGGAGAGCTAAGCAGGGCACACCTGGAGAAATAAGGTGGACTTACTCCTTGCAATGATTTATTCAGGATGGAAGAATACTTTAGTGCTAACTTCACTTATTTGCACCCATCTTTTACCTGTACTTAGGGTAACCAAGGAGCTGTCTTGGTACTTTCAATCAACTGACAATATATGTTATACAAGGATGCTTTCCAAGGCAGAAATGAAAAGCAGCTATCTTTATAGAAAATGCTATTCCAGGTGATTCTGCCCCTCTGCCCCACTCCGGTGAGACCCCACCTGCAGAGTTGCCTCCAGCTCTGGGGTCCAACAACAGAAGGACCTAGAACTGCTGGAGTGAGTCCAGAAGAGGCCACAGAGGTGCTTTGAGGGCTGAAGCCCCCCTGCTCTGTAGACAGGCTGGGAGAGCTGGGGTGGTTACTCCAAACCATTGTTATTCTATGATTTACACCATGACATACGTGAAACACTCTCCAGATCTCCAGCAGACTCTCTCTGCACAGATCTGTCCCAATACTGCTGTGACAAGGACTTTTCCAGCTGCCACTTTCCCACTGCCACTCTCTGTAACACCCCAGAGCCCCTTGCACTCTCCTGCAAAGCCCTTCCAGGTCTGTGCATTCACAACCCATTGCTCAAAGCCCGCTCCGCTCCACTCTGCTCCTCCTGTGGGCATCCCTGCCCACAATGGTGGTATCCCAGAAGTCTTGCTGGAGCAGTTCCTTCTGACAGCCAGTGCCCATGGCCAAGTGACTGCTGAGCACGTGCTGTTGGCCCATGCAACAAAAATGCAGTAAGTCATGTGCTCTGGGACCATGCCAGGTTCTGTGTTCACGCAATGCCCACACAAACACGGAAGGGGGCTTCGATGTCAGAAAAACGTGATGGACCCCATTTGGGCCAGTATTTTTGTCTGAAGACTTCCCAGCCACCATGTCCACACAGTCCCACAGCTTCCTGAGCAGCTGCCTGCTTTTTCAGCTCTCTTCCCTGCAAGGAACCCTGCCTTTGCAATAGAATTTCTTTCATTGTTTCTTTTGTTTTTGGGTTAATTTATGGCCAGGAGCCGAGGTTCTGGTATCTGTAAGCCTCCCAGAGAAATCCTGACCTGGAGTTGAGTGCTGAAGAATCTCACCCTTTCACTCTTATATTTGTGAAAGATAATAAGCACATAGTACAGATGAGTATCAAGATTCAGTGTTGCCACAATTAATTTTCCTCATCCCATCTGAGGATGTTTAGCCATCACAGATGCTACTTTCTATTATCTTTTTAGCTGTTTTCTTAAGGAATGAGCCTTATGAGACCATGGCATACGATTACATACCTGCCTGCTTCCCTAGAATTAACTTCTGAGATACCCACACCACGAGGACTACGACATTCCTCAAATCTTTGCAAAAATCAGCATCTGGCCAGCCAGACTCTAGTGAGCCTGTCTCTGGTAGGGCCAGGCTGGGACAGGTGGTCACTTTATGTTCCACCTGGCAGAGGCTGCTGGCAGCATACAACTGAGGCAGGCACAGCATTGCTGTAGCTGGCTCATCTCCAGGTGACCTTGGGGACACCACAGGAGGAGAGCTGTTAAAATTGCTGGAGGAGAAGGAATGCTGGGGACAAAGGACATCACATCTGGAGCAAAGCAGAACTATGGACCAGCTTGGTGGTCTGAGGAACAAGGGAAAAGCACTGTGCATGTTCAGGTACACACTAAGCAGATGCCAGCTCTGGAGAACAGCACAACAGTCACAAATATCATCTCAGAAGGAACAGCAGGAGGGTACATATAAAAACCGTTGTCATGGCAGCATATTCCTATTCTGTTGGCTAAATGCATCTTCTCATTCTACTCCACTAGTGGTGACAAGCTTCGTCCCCATGAAGAAAGTTGAGTGCTGAACAGGTTGCCCAGGTGAGTATACAAGAGATGACAGTGAAGCAGGCTCCGTGAGGAGAAGGGCCCTGTGATTTAACCAGGAGGACCAGTATCTGCATGTGCTAATTCCTACCAATTCTCACCAGAGCTGCATTGTCCTGGTGCCAACAGTACTTGAGAGTCCACCATTTCACCTGGGGACCAGCATCTATCCTGTGCCTTGTCAACAGAGCAGATCTATTCCTGGTATAGCAGGGACTCTTCCATTCCACAAAGGGACATGAGGGATATGACAGATGGCCTGAGTAAATACTGCAGGAGGGAAATGAAAAAAAATACTAAGCAGAGACCAGTGGGGGCATGTGGGGCACCCAGACCAGCTATGGGGCTCCCAACATTAGAAGGGTGTGGAGCTGCTGGAGCAAGGACAGAAGAGGTCACAGAAGCTCTCCAAGAGCTGAAGTCCCTCTGCTCTGGAGATAGGCTGAGAGAGTGAGGGGTGTTCAGCCTGGAGAAGAAGGCCCCAGGGAGACATTAGAGCACCTGCCAGTGTCTAAAGAGGCTCCAAGAGACCTTGAGAGGGACTTTGGACAAGGGCCTGGAGTGACAGGACAAGGGGGAGTGGCTTCCCACTGACAGAAGGCAAAGATATTCGGGATATTGGGCAGAAATTCATCCTTGTGAGGGTACCAAGGCCCTGGCACAGGTTGCAGAGAAGCTGTGACTGCCCCATCTCTAGAAATGTTCAAGGGCAGGCTGGATGCAGCTTGGAGCAACCTTGTCTAGTGGAAGGTGTCCCTGCCCATGGCAGAGAGCTAGAACTGGATGATCTTTGAGGTTCCTTCCAACCCAAACCATTCCAGGATTCTGTGATTCTCTGGCTGCTGAACTTCAGGAGGAAAGGGAAAAACCCAATGACAAAGGTGAGAAAAGCCACCAAAAACACTGGAAATGAATGGGAACACAGAAACTAAACAGTAAAGAGATGAAAGCAAACAGCAAATCACACCAAATTGTGACAGTGACAGAGTGTAGCCTGTGTCTGAACCTAACTGTTCTGTGGGATGGGCTGACTCAGAAGTGCTCCTGGCCCATGAGCTGGGTGGAACTACAAAACTCACCTGCATCCAGCAGCAATTGGACTGTCAAGTAGTCATCAGCCAGAACTGCATAGTGTAGAGCTGTGCAGCCCTTGAAGTTGGCTCGGATGTTAAGACGGTTGTTGAAGTCATCCTCCCGGGTGACAAGGACTGCAGGAGACAAAGAGTGAAAGCTCAGCACACTGCAATAACTATAGAACTGCTCATCTGGATGTGCAGCAGCAGCATGGACCCACCACCCCTCACCAGGCAGGAAGCTTCTTAAGGACTTTGCAGCCTTTTCTGGGACCACCAGGAGCCCAGTGGGGATTTCTGGTGGCCATTGTCCCCACTCCCCTGAGGCAGCAGTAGAGATAAGGACACCATGGTTTCTATGTATTTCAGTAACTGCCTACACAGTGCTCAGGCAAGGGAGGAGATGGGTGGAGAACACCTGGGCAAAGACCTCAGCCTTTTTCCAACCATTTATTGTAGGGTAACAGGATGGCTTGACTTGGAAGAGACCTCAAAGCTCATCTGGTTCTACCGCCCTGTCATGGGCAGGGACATCTTCCACGAGACCAAGCTGCTCCAAGCTCTCTCCAGCCTGGCCTTCAACACTTCCAGGGATGGGGCAGCCACAGCTTCTCTGGGCAACCTGCACCAGGGCCTTGGCACCCTCACAGGGCAGAATTTCTTCCCAATATCTAATCTAAATAATGATTTTAGCAAACAGAAGCTGTGACAGGAAAGAACACTGCCCCACTATGGTTTGACCTTCAAGCAAATTCCTGATTTTGGGAGTCTCCAGCAAGTAAGTTCATGTGCCTCACAGGCCATAGCTCTGCTGGAAGGGTCTGCAGCACCTCTGCTCTTCTGTAGCTGGTGTAAGGATCAGGCTTTAGAAAACCTAGATTTTAAACTCTTTGCTTTAGTCATCAGCAAAAAAAAAAAAAAAAAAGACAGAGTGACTTTTTACAGGGGCAGATAGTGACAGGACAAGTAAGAATCTCTACGGACAGTGGGCAGTTTGGGTAAGACTGAATATTGGGAAGAAATTCTGTGTAAGAGTTGCCCAGAGGAAGCCCCATAATTACCCTGCCCCACCATGGAGCATGAGTGATGGTGGGACTAGTGTGTGCTGTCTCCATTCAAATGAACAGTACCCATGTGGTGGGCCAAATTCTGCTCCTGGAGATGTGTCCAGCTCCTTGGTGAAAGGGTCTGTACCCAAAACTCAGCAGACCCAGATTCAGGGACAGGGAGAGCTTCCAAGTGCTCTGAGCACTGGGCTATGGCAAAGCAAGCAGAGCTGGAAAGTGGGTGGGCCGCAGGGACTTCTTCACAGTCCCTCCTAAGAGCCATCAAAAGATTTCCAGGAGATTCAAAAAGTTCAGAAGAGAGAAACACTGTGATGAATACCTGATGCTGTCCGAGCCCAGCATCTCCACTAATGAACCACAGTCCCTCCAGTAAGATCAATTAATGCCCTGGCTCCTTTCCTTCCCTGGGTCCTTTCTCCAAGCACACAGGGTGGGTATGTATATTTATTTATTTGTCGTCATTTCCTACCCAGGGAGGAGCAGGATAATGAACTGCGTGCGTCAGGGAAGATGAATCTGAGATACTAGGGAGCAGCGCAGTAAAGAGATTAAAGTGTTATTATTGTTGGTTTTTTTTCCCCCATGGTCCGTTGTGACAGCTCGGCCGTCATCTGTAAAAAATGTCTCTGAGAGAGATAATCATCGGAAACTCAATAAAGCGTCAGGGGAAGCCTCGTCCACCATCCATCACTGGGTGCCTGGAAATTTTCAGCCCTCTGTCTCCCTTCCTGCCATCCATATAAATGTCTGTAATATATTTTGTGCAGTGGTTGTGGAGCACACCCTCTCGATTTGGATGTTTTTATGAAAAAATATTTATACACAAAATATGTAAATGTCTAAAAAAAAAGGAAAAAACAAAGGCAGTTTCTATCTTTTTAAAAACGCAACTGAATTTATTCTTTTTAATAAAACATGTCAACCAAAGAATTAATGCAACTTCTCATGGAGTGGCCTTATCTTTTCTTCACCCCAAAATATATAACATTAGAGAGGGATGAATACAGACAAAAACAATTAACTTTCTTGGTTGATATACTTTATCTTAAATAAAGTCTATGTACATGCATTATGTATTGGCATTCTATTGCTCATTTTTTAATGTAGTTTCATACATTTTACATTCCCTGCTATAAGGATGTGATCTATGTATGCTCTCTCTCCCATCAAGAAGTAGGTCTGCTGCACGGGTGGGTCACAGTGAAGGATGAGAGCAGGGAGCTTTTACAGAATAACGCCCTGTCAAAGCTGTCGCCTCACTGTTCCATCTTCTTAACTCAACCTGTGCTTTATGAAAGGTTCAAATATTACACCTTCATTAGGCTTTCACAGACCTTTTGCCTCTTAGCACGGAGTCAAAAGCACAGACAGGCCCGTGGATAATGTCACCGTGCCTCAACAGCATCCATGGTGTGGCTGCAGGACAAGGGAAGTGACCCTGTGCTGGGCACTACTGAGGCCATACCTGGGCTCAGTTCTGGGTCCCTCACTCCAAGAAAGACATTAAGGTGCTGGAGCATGTCCAGAGAAGGGTAATAGAGCTGTGGAATGGTGTGGAGCACAAGTCTGGTGAGGAGTGGCTGAGGGAGCCGAGGGGGCTCAGCCTGGAGAAAAGGAGACTCAGGGGGGACCTTCTCAATCTCTACAACTCCCTGAAAGGAGAGTCGAGCCAGGTGGGGGTCAGGCTTTTCTCTCAAGGAACAAGGGACAGGACAAGAGGAAATGTCCTCAGGCTGTGCCAGGGGAGGTTCAGGATGAATATTGGGAAAAATTTCTTCATGGAAAGGTTTGTGAAGTCCTGGCACCACCTGCCCATCCCTGGAGGGCTTTAAAAGTCATGTGGATGTGGCACTTGGAGACATGGTTTAGTGGTGACCTCAGCAGTGCTGGGAGAAGAGTTGAACTCTATGGTCTGGAAGGGCTTTTCCAACTGAAATGATTCCATGATTCTGTTCTATGACTCTGCGACTCAGGACGTGGAAACCATGCAGTGCAGACTGAGGCTCTGGACAAACTATGTGGCTTCCTCCCATTTTCCACTCAGAGACCGGGGACAAGATTTAACCTCAAAACAAGTTAGAGCACACAAAAGCAGCTACTGTGTACGCAGCCGTACCTGGGAATCCAAGTCCCAGTGGCTGGCTGGGCCCTGTCAGGGCAAGAAGGATGTCTGGGAAACATCCCCTAGTCTGCCAGCTCAGAGGTGAGGTTGGCAGGCCGGGACAGTGTCTGGATAGAGAAAAGGAAGGAAAGACAGGGACATTTTAGGGGGGTTGAGTCCTACTATCATTCCTGCCAGTGTGGGGAACAGAAGAGTCTCTGAACATGCAGCTGGCTGCTCCAAAGCACAGCTAGGCATGAAGAATCCAGACATACCCCGACAATCACAAACCCAAGAAAATTTTACTACCATTTATTGTCATAAAAAGTGGAAACAGTCTGGGAAATTTAAATAGGTCTGAATAAACAAAGCAGGTGTCTGAGAAACTTGGCCTAGTGGAACATATCCATGCCATGGCAGGGCGTTGGACTGGATGGGCTTTAAAGGTCCCTTCCCACCCAAACCATCCCATGATTCTATGATTCTGAGTCTGCGTCAACATCCCAGTGATGAGGATAATGAAGGGGTGAGAACGGAAACTGAGATCTGCCAAGAATATCCATAATGAGATGACATGACTCTGCAGAAAATGACGTTGTTTTCATGGAAAGTCACCTAGGGCTGAGAGCTGGTACTGATGCCTGCCCAAACCCAACAGTAGTCACTGTGACCACTTACATCATTCAGCTTTATTTCAATTGGCCAAGTCTCTCTGCATTTCATAGTTCCTGATAAGATCTGGATTAAGGCTGCTGGTGGAATACACTGCCCTGAACCCTTCTCCTTCTCCAAGATTGTGGCTGCATGGGAGTCAATGGAATGATGTTCCTATCTATGACTTTGTATTATGCTCTGGCTATATAAAACCAGTTTATCTCTGGTAAATTGAAGGATTGCTTCTATATAATATCTACATAAGATTTCTTTCCTCTTCAGACACACATTTACCCAAGTACCATCAATTACTTTGCATTTAAATGGAAGAAGATGAAACAAGCTCTAAAAAAACTCCATGAGGTCAGATCAGGAGACAAAATTTTGGGACCTGAAAAGCAAATGTCAGTAGCCACACACAAACCATCTTACCTTCCAAGGAATGGAGGCCTTTTTCTTTGGCAATCTCATACACACTGCTGAAATCATCCCCAAGGTTTGGATCTGCATTAGCTGTGAGCAGAGCCTTTACCACACTGTCACAAAACAGAAGGAAAGTAAGGCAGAAGTGGTAGATAAGGAATTGAAGCCCTTCAGAGACTGAGAAATGTTCAGAAAGCCCTCTTCAAATACTCCTGGGAATGTTAACATTCCAGGGAAGTTAACCCATAACCATAACTGAACATTTCAACAAACAGAGTTCCACTAGCATATGCTAAAATAAATGAGATGGGGGAGGCACTGGAGGAAGGGGTGACACAGATATGCAATCCTTCTGAGGAGACATGGCCAGAACATGCTCCTAGCACAAGGCGTATTCCTAGACACAGACCTTAGCTCCAAGGTCACCCCTGTCTCTGCAAAAAGGAAGATTTTTGTAACACTCTGCAGATTAAGGGATGCAAAACTACGTTGCTTTTGGGAGGCAATTGTACAGTACCTGTACCTCTGACACTAAAGGTGCCATCCTACCACAAGAAGTACAAATAACTTCCACAGCAAGCAGTTCAGAGGAGGCTCTGAAGATAATCAGAGGGCTGGAGCACCTCTGCTCTGGGAGACAGGTTGGGAGAGCTGGGGGTGTTCAGCCTGGAGAAGAGAAGGCTCCAGGGAGACCTCAGAGCCCCTTATGGCCTAAAGAGGCTCCAAAAGTCCTGGAGAGAGACTTTGGACAAGGGCCTGGAGTGAAAGGACAAGAGGGAATGGCTTCCCACTGACAGAGGACGTGGTTAGATTGGGTCTCAGGAAGAAATTCTTGGATGTGAGGGTGGTGAGGTCCTGGCACAGGTTGCCCAGAGAAGCTGTGGCCGCCCCATCCCTGGGAGTGCTCCAGGCAAGACTGAGGCTTGGAGCAAACTGATCCAGTGGCAGGTGTCTCTGCCCATGGCAGGGGGAGGAATGACATGGACTTTAAGGCCCATTCAGCCCAAACAATCCTGTGATTCTATGACTTGAACTTTAAAGCCCTTTTAGACACTGGAAGGGGCCGTAAGGTGTCCCTGAAGCCTTCCCTTCTCCAGGCTGAACAACCCCAGCTCTCCTAGCCTATCTCCAGAGCAGAGGTGCTCCAGACCTTTGAGCATCTCCTTGGCGTATGCTGGACTCACTCCAGCAGCTTCCCATACTTCTGACATTGGACCCCAGAGTCAGATGTAGCTCTGCAGGTCTCGCTGGAGTGGAGCAGAGGCTTCTCCCTTGCTCTGCTGCCCATGGAGCTGGGGATCAGTCCAGGACATGCTGGATTTTGGGCTGCCTGCAAATGTTGAACATTATGAACATGCTGCAGCAGGACAGAATACATGGAACACACTGCCCAGGCAGTTTTGGTGTGGAAGTCCTCACTCTTTGCTTCTGAATCCAAACAATCATCAGGCCAGAATTAGATTTCTCACTCCTTCTGAAAGCAGCTTGAAGCCAGTTAATTCTTAATTTTTTTCCAGCATGCAGGCTTCCCATGACAACTAGACAGTAACTCATTTGTTAGCATTCATCACGAGTGACATGGCTCACAGGCTGACAGCGATGTGCGCCGTAGCCTGACATGTACCTGCAGGCTGTGGCTTGTCAAGTCACATCTGGAATTTAACTTAAGCTCCTCTTCCATTTTCCCTATAAATGCATTAGCAGAATCAAAGGTGGTTATTTTATTATTTGAGCATGATATAACAGAGGCCAGCTCCTTACCAGCACTGGTGCGCTCCTCACCACGTACAAAGTCACCTCTAGTGAGCTTTTAGCACCAGGACTGGGGGCAGGAGATAGAATCATGGAATTGTTTGGTTGGAAAAGCCCTCTGAGTGCTGTTCCCCCAGCACTGTCAAACTCACTGATATCCGGAAAATAGAATAGTCTTTTCCAACAACGTTAGAGTGAATATAAAAGCAAATCTTTACCTGAAAGCTCTCAGGTACACAATGTGGAGAAAATTGCATGTGTATAGTAATTCTACAATTTTTATAAGGTTAGTTGATTAGCATACTTATCATATACTGTCCAATTAAAAGGTTAGTTGGTTAATTCCTGGGGTCTTTCTCCACTGGAAGCAGTCCAGAGGTTTCTTTTGCCCCACTTTTGTTATGTCTGATACAGATTCTGGTCAGAAGAGAATGTCCCTGTAGCCGGTTTTCCTCTTGGAATAAGACTAAAAAATACTTAGGAATGTGTTTATAAGATTAGCTTATAGTTCCTAAACGTAGGGAGGAAAGACAGGAAAAGTACTAGAAGCTACAGCTGTGTTTTAGCAATCTACAAAGCTACAAATATATGAAAGATATAAAAAGCGAAAAATCTTAGGCATCATTCCCCCCTAAACTACATCCCCATGCCAAACACCCCCATGTTTATAAACCCTCCAGGAACGGGAACTCCACCACTGCCCTGGGCAGAGTGTACCAGAGCTAGGCAACCCGTTTGGGGAATAAATTTTCCCCACATCCAACCTAAACTTCCCTTGGTGCAACTTGAGGCTGTTTCCTCTTGTCCTATAACTTGTTACCTAGAAGAAGAGACGGATTCCCACCTGGCTCCTCTTTCAGGCAATCCCTGTGAGCATACAGAGCTCATTTACATCTGTACTCCATTTATATCCATATTTCAACAATGTAGCTTGTTCTATAATACTTAGGTTGAGAGGTTCTGGCTCTTATTCTGTAAACAGCAATTTCCAATTATGACCCTTCCCCTTTTCAGTCAATAGAAGCATGTGACAATGCACAGGTTCTTGAGTGGATTGAGTTGCACAGCCATGATCATATTAGATACCTGATGGCTTAGAACAGGCACTAAGGAAGGGCACCACAAAAACCTGGAATCCTTTGGGTTAGTTAGGGATCTTAAAGCTCATCTCATTTCAACCCCCTGCCACGGGCAGAGACACCTTTCATTAGGTGAGCTCCATCCAATCAAGCCTGGAACACTTCCAGGAACGGGGCAGTCACAGATACTCTGGGCAACCTGTGCCAGGGCCATACCATACTCACAACGATGAATTTCTTCCCAATATCCCTTTTATCTTTGCCTTCTGTCAGTGGGAAAACACTCCCCCTTGTCCTGTCACTCCAGGCCCTTGCCCAAAGTCCCTCTCCAGGTCTCTTGGAGTCCCTTTAGACACTGAAAGAGGCTCCAAGGTCTCCCTCTTCTCCAGGCTGAACAGCCTCACCTCTCTCAGCCTCTCTCCAGCCCCTAGAGCATCTCCATGGCCTCCTGTGTCCATGGCTCCAACAGGTTGATATCTTTCTTGATGGTGGATCATGTCACCTGCTTTCAGACATCAGCAGTGGAAGCCATGAAGCCCAGAGCAGCCTCTCATCACAGATGTGCTCACTCTCTACCACACAATCTCTTCAATGAGCTTCAGTTTTCTCTCATTTCACTAAGTAGTTTTGATCTTGTTTGAAGGGTCAGTGTGTGAGATAACCCACAATCTTCAGTACAGTTCCACTGAGACATAACCTCACTGTCTCATCCTCAGGCCTCTATGGTGGAGCACTCCCTGCCCTGCCCCCAGGCCACACTATGAACTGAGAACAGACAGCATGATGCCAGGGAAAAGACACTAATCCAAATATCTGCTCCATGTTCAGAAGAGACATGTCTACACTGTCTTGCTACACTGCTCCTTATCCATATCAGTGAGGACATCCCACGTAAGAGTGCCATAACAAGCCTACAGATCCTTCTGGACTACCTTAGGAGCATTGATAAGGCACAGGGCACAAAACGTATCCTGAAATTCCTTCAGCACCTCGAGGAAGGGCTGCTCAGCACGCTTAGCTCCACTCCCACCTCTGCTTCAGAACTTGGACCTTTACCACTGCCCTCTATGGCTGCACCAAAATGCAAAGCAAGGAAGCAGTCTGGCTGCAAGAAAAGCCCCATGGGGCCAAGTGGCCTTGGACATTCAGAATAGATGTAGTCACAGGCCACCAGCCCAGGCTCTCCCACCTCTGGTCATTAGGTAGGTCAGACCTACCCTTGCCATCTGTCTGGCGGATGGGGATCTGTCAAAGACTGTGGAACAGATGCCAGACACATCCAGTCTTTCTAGTTATGAAAGCTCTAGAACAGGTCACTGATCTGTGCAAAGCTCTTCCGGAAGATCCAGTGCTGGATTCCTCTGGAGACATCCTGCATCTCCAGTATTTGGTGCTACTGCGGTCAACCCAATCATCAAGAGAACGGCATCAAAGACCTTGAAGAGGAGGCCCCCATGAAAGCAGGAGGTGCAGGATGGAAGATGGTGGTGCAGGTTCTGTCCTGTTGTTTTATGGGACCTTTATTGATAACCTCCATACTGCTAGAGATGGACATATACCTACTGAATAGAAACCATCACAGAATCATGGAATCACGGCTTTTAAATCCCTCCAGGGATGGGGACTTCACCACTGCCCTGGGCAGCCTGTGACAGGGCTGGACAACTTCAGACAAGAAATTATGTGCTGCATTTAAGCCTTTGATGATCTTGCCCTAGCAGCTGACTTACTGTGATCCGTCCAATCAGGGCTTCCAGCATCCCTACCAGACAGCTGAGGCTCATGGACCACTCAAGTCTTTGGACACACAGGTTCTGATGTGGTCAAACCACCCTTCTGGGACCCCATTGTCAAGGCTATCACCACCAAAGAAATCCCTCTACTTCAGTTTTAGTTCACAGGCTATGATATACCTTGAGGTCCCTGAATCTGCCTCATTTTAAAGGAAATGATCCCAAGCCCCAGTGTAGGACTTTAATCTACAACATTGTGGCCCATGAGTGAGCTACAGGTACTGAGTGAGGTGCATAGTAAAATAGTATTTGTCATTTCCCTGATAACTCCATCCATCTGCCTCTCCTGCCCTCAGTGACTACATTAAAATGAGCATTCTTCCCAGGCACTCCATCAGATACTACCTCCATGTGCTCTCGGATACACAGGAAGCCTTGTCCTTTTCATCCATTGCCTACACGTTCAGCGTTTTTCTCCGGGGAGTGACCTTCTGTGAGAAGTTGAGCAGAGGACCACAACTGCTAGATGCAAGATGGTCTGAGAGTGATGCAGCAGGTGATGGCGGCAGAACTATTCTGCTCTCCCTGTGAATTACCCTCTACACCCTGTGATAGGAAACATTTCCATAGCTCTTACAACGGCTGGGAGGCTCAAATTTGATAATAGGCACTGATACCATCACTTCCTGGCAAATTCTACTGTGCCAAAATACTGGCACTAGTCTAATAACAACACATCACACATCCAGCCTTCCTTCCAATCATCTTTCAATCTCATCTCCTGCTTTTGGGATGTGTCGACCCCTCCAGGCACTTGTCCATCAGCTAGACTCCTGGAATAACAGCTATTGATTGTACCTATCCAATTTGCAGGTAATGAGACATTCAAGCAAATTACCCTGTAGGAAAGGTAACAGGGCCATGAAAATGCAAAAGAACTGTACTCAGCAATGCAAAGCATGTGAATGTCCCTGGAAAAAAGGAAGGGACTCACAAAATCAGATGATTAAAGGGGCTCCAAGGGAGCTGAAGGGAGATTTCAAACAAGGGCCTAGAGTGACAGGAAAAGGGGGAATGACTTCAAAGTAATAGAGGGCAGGGTTAGATGGGATATTGGGAAGAAATTTTTCCCTGTAAGGGTGGTGAGGTCCTGGCACAGGTTGCCTACAGAAGCAGTGACTGCCCTGTCCCTGGAAGTGTTTGAGGCCTGGTTGGATGGACCTTGGAGCAACCAGATCTAGTGGAAGATGTCCCTGCCTATGGCAGGGGGATTGGAACGAGATGAGCTTTAAGGCCATGCCAAACCCAAACCATCCCATGATGAGTGAGTTTCAAATGAGGGATTCTCTGGCTCACACACTTTTTGTGTTTCTCCTCTTGCTGGGGCAGAACAACACCCCACACCAGATCCTAGAAGGAGTGGGATGCCACTGTCCAGCTGGACTGTTGACCTGTGCTCAACAGCTTCAACAAGCTGAGTTTTAATTTGCTGATCAAGTTTTGATTGGATTAGAGGCAGAGCCTATTCATCAGCATGAATATAAATCCTAATCCTAATGATTCTGGTGATGACTCAGAGTGCAATGCTGAGCTAGAGTTGGCTGGGCAGTTCAATCGATTGAGGAAAGTGCTTTCTGCTTGTAATGGCTGGACTAACATATTGTTCAATAAATAAATACATATATACAATACAGGGGGTGGGAAAATCAATGGTGAGATGGTGGGAGGTGACTGGGGCTGCATCAAGAGAGACGTTGTGCCTGCACCAAGGCGCCAGCAGCTGGGGTTGGTGAACCAAGAAGCCTGGTGATCCCCATGACCGTGTGTTATCAGCACAATGCAAATGCCTGGGCGGGTTTTGCTATGCGGCTGCTGTGAGCTCTGGCAGGAGCCACATGTCCTGCCTGGACACAAAGAAGATCCTTCAGTGGTTATATCTTAACTGTGTAAAACTCAGCACAGCAGGAGGGATGAGAGGAACTGTTGCTCAGATGAGGCTAAATATGGATGTGTCCTTCCCGGGAGCATGTTTATATCTACCTATGGCACAGAAAGCCAGGCAACCACAGCAATCCCTCACGCTGTGATGTGTTATTATTAACCCAGATGAAAATGATTGACTCCTCAAAAAGGGATAAAAAGGGATTATGGAATCTGAAAAATGGAAAAAAAAAATCTTGAAGAGTGGTAACTGTTATATTGTTCAGCTTTCTTTAAGAGTGTGATGTGGGTGAATCATCTTTCAGGGGCACGGTGAAGGCACACAAGCAAGTTGAGGAGTTTTAGAAGATTTGCTCCCTGCCTAGAGCAGTAAGAAAATGTGAAGAGAAGCCATTTCTGTGGCTTGGAGTGGTGCAGGAACCTGCTAAACTGACAGTATCACATTGTACCTGAGTTGCAAGACATCAGATGGTGTTCATTCCCAGAGAAGAGGAATGCTCATGCCCAGGGGTCTGAGACGGGGGCACTGCCAAGGCAGAGGCGTGAGTGACAGCTGCAGGAACAGCCAAGTGGTCACTGTTCATCAAAAACACTCAGAAAGGGAGTGTTTGAAAGCCAATGCCACAGTTTGTAGGATCAGGCCCTCCAAACGTTCTAGCACCACAGCAGAAACCCACATCCAACTCCTCAGCTCTCTGACAGGTGACACATTGGGCCATACCTTCTTTCAAAGGTACTCAGATATTTCTCCAGCTCCACTGCAGACAGCTCTGAATGACTTGCCT
This sequence comes from Nicator chloris, assembly GCA_013400495.1. NCBI lineage: Eukaryota > Metazoa > Chordata > Aves > Passeriformes > Pycnonotidae > Nicator > Nicator chloris. The sequence goes on from WAAE01008451.1 coordinate 41,261, forward strand.
AAAGTGAAAGGAGTGAAAAACCGCCATGGAACAGATGTATGTACCTAATATAGATAATAAGACTGCATCAATTCATCATGTCACTGCCTGTAGACAGGGAACAGCTCCAGATCAGTCACCCTTCAACAATCTCAGAACAAACTCACTAGAATATCACTATGCGTGAGTAATTGTCATTACCACCGTAAAACAGCTACATAGCATCTTCAATGTACATGTGGACGAGGCACAGTTCCCAGCAATCTACATGGAGGCAAGGAACAAACTATTTCCTGACTCCCCTCCCTAAGGAGGGCTGGAGGAGGGTGAGGGATGGGATGAGGCCATGTCGGATGAAGCTCTGCTGGTTCTAGTTCCATGGGAGAACCTTTGACCCATAGTTCTTTTGATCTACACAGAAAGGCAGAGAAGGAGAGCCGAGGCTCAGGGAGGAGTCACCATTCCCAGAAGAAAGGTGTTGAGAAGCAAATGTAAAGAAATGCAAAGAGATCCAGACCTGAAGAGGAAGGCAGAAGAAGAAAGGGTGTGCAGGAAGCCAAAGCTGCAAAAAGAAAAAGAAGATGAGTAGATATTGTGGGGAAGAGTTGAGAGGAATTTGAAGGCTAAAGCCCCCAATGAAACAGGAAGACAAAGCTCAAGATGACCTGACAGTGTGCTGTCAGAATCCCATGCCCTGGGCTGATCCCACAGCATGGGCAGCAGAGGAGGGGGCGACTCTGACTCTGCTCCTCTCAGGTGAGACCCCACCTGCAGTGCTGCCTCCAGCTCTGGGCCACTCAAAATCAGAAGGATGTGGAGCTGCCGAAGTGAGTGCAGAGGGGGACAAAATGATGCTCTGAGGGCTGGACCATTTTTGCCCAATTAAAACACGGGTATTGCTGCTGCTGCTACTGAGAAAGCCATTATGGAGCCTTGCACAGGCTTGAACTGCGCTTGAACTGGATTCTGAGAAAGGAATCCCTATGAGTGCGTTCAGGTGCTCCTCCCCACCACCTGAGCCATGCAGAAAACTTTGAAAGCCCTAAAATCACAAAATCACAGAACCATTTAGGTTGAAAAACCCCTCAGAGATCGTTGATTCCAACTGTTCCCCCAGCACTACCAAGGCCACTACTAAATTTTGTCCCCAAGTGCCACATCCATATGACTTTTAAATCCCTCCAGGGATGGTGACCCCACCACTGCCCTGGGCAGTATCTTCCAGGGCTTGACAATATTTTCAGGCTTGGAATTTTCCTTAATAGCCAACCTCAAGCTCCATGGCACAATTTGAGGCTGTTTCCTTTATTCCCCTGTCCCTTGCTACGTGGAAGAAGAGACTGACCCCTATCTGTCTCCACCCTCCTGTCAGGGAGTTGAGGAGAGTCGGAAGGTCGCCCCTGAGCCTCCTTTTCTCCAGGCTGAGGCCCCCAGCTCCCTCAGCCACTCCTCATCAGACTCGTGCTCATGCTCCAGCCCCCTCCTTCAGAATTGCTGCCCCAGGGGTTGTGCCAATGTGGTTGAATGGGAGCAGAAGCATGTTCCAGTGTTTTTTAGAACTACTCAAACTTATCCCACTGGGACTCAGACTTTGCATGCTGCTCTGTGCCTTAGTTTCCCCTACCACACAAGTAGTTCTCTACCTCAGAGAAGGCTGAGAAGATGACTTGATATTTCACTGTCACTTTATTTCTGTGGAAATGATAAAAACTGGAGCAGCTGATAACCGGATATAGAAAAGGTCACTATGCTACAAAATACAGACATACAGCTAAAGTCTTACCTGCTTTGGGGTTTCATTTATGATAGCTTTATTGCTTATTTTAACAAATGCACAAACCCCACAAAGCTCTGAGTATGCATTTAATTAAAGCTTAAATACTAAAAATATGCCAGTGTTATGGTAATTCCCACAGCAATGGGAATTACAGCATAAAACCGTCCTTTGTTGCTGTAAACATGGTCACGGCTGATGTGTCTTCAGCCCACGACCTAGTTACAACCTGTATCATCATGGAGCCAAGGAATGTGGATGTTGACTCTGTCTCATATAAAAAAGGAACCCTAAATGCCCGTCTCCACCAGATCCACTAGTGTATCTCCCCTCCCAGGCAGACACCAGTCTCCTCTTGGAGACCTATCCAAGGGAATATTGCAGAATGCTTCTAAATGCCTCCCCACATTTTGGATACAAGACATTTCCAAGAGGAAGAAGATGATCATTGTTTTGCTGTAAAAAGAAAAGATGGACCCCAAACTTGCCTTCTAGCACACTGGATTTCATCTTGTGGCTGATGGCAACTGACAGGAATCATTAAAGCAGTGCCTGTGGAATTAAATTAAACAGATGGACTGGGGCTGTCTAATTGGAAGAGTGAGGGCTGTGGAAATTGAGAAACATGACAAAGCTAAAGGACAGGTCACAGAAATCTCCAGTGTACAGTGGAGACTGAAAATGTCATTCTTCTCTGAAAAACACCTTTGGAAAGGCAGTAATCTGAGGATGAAGGCTTCCTTTTTCTTAGCTAAAAACACTCATCTCAGTTCCCAGCATACCAAGCCCTTCAAAATCATGTTGAGGAACCTGTGCAAGTATCAGCAGCCACAAGAGAGGAAGTGGTGAGAGGGCCAGTAAGTTAAACATTGGAATGACCTTTATGTTTTTGCAGGCAATCAGTACCTGTAGGACCTGCTCAGCTGGCTGCACCTCAGCCATCTCTGGGTCAGGGACAGCCCAGCTCACCTCTCCAGAGGCTGCTGGCCTGAGTGGCTAAGGACCAGAAGTGATAACAACTTCAAATCCATCACATCAGGTGGATTACACACAAGGGGGATGGCTTCACACTGCCAGAGGGCAGGGTTAGATTGAATATGGGGAAGCAATGCTACCTGGAGAGAGCAGTGAGGCCCAGGCTGCCCAGAGAAGCTGTGGCAGCCCCCATCCCTGAAAGCATTCAAGGCCAGGTTGGACGGGGCTTGGAGCAACCTGGTCTAGTGGAAGATGCTCCTGCTCATGGCAGAGGGCTGGAAGTGGATGATCTTCAAGGTCCCTCCCAACCTGTGATTCTAATTCTGAGATCAGTTGCTGTAGCTGGAGAAAGCAGATTTAGAGCATAACCTTTTACAGGGGGACCATGGTCTATAAACAAAACCATCCTGCATCCTTGCGTCTCTGACTCCTCCCTCCCCCAGCACACCCTGGCCACATCTAGTTCCAGTTACACAGTTCATCCTGTGGACTATGTCCATTAGTAAACTATTTGTAAGGAATTTCAAACTCTCTGTCATGTTCCAGCTCAATGCATTTCCCACTCTGCACTGTGGACATTACAATTCTAGAAACAGGACCAAGGGCCAAAACTTGTCTGGCACAATGCCGGAGCTATTACATACGGAATAAGTCTGGCTTGCATTTATGTTTGCCTCCATAAAGGATAGAATCAGAATCACAAAGGTGGGAAAAGACCTTTAAGATCATCAAGCCCAACAGTATCTAATTACTCTTGTGCTAAATGGAGACAAGTTCTACTGAGCTTCAGGTATTCAAGGTCTTCTTCATGTTCACTTTAAGTCCGTATTCATCAAAAATGTGGGAAAAATAAACAGAATTTGCCCACCACAGCCAAAACCTTTTTCTTTTGGCCAGGTACACAACAAAGAGAGATGTGGTGATGGCTCTGCCCTATCAGCAGGGACCAGCCTGGAGCCCACACATTTTTTACTGTCAAGATGTTTTCATGAGCATTTCCACTTGATTTTAGGCCCGATTTTAGGTAATTATTGTCCCATGAACGGCCTTTCTCCCTGTCTCCCCTTAGCCTTTGCAACTCGGGAAGTCCTGTTCCGCTTCACCAGTCACTCGGAATGGTCAACAGTCGTCACACTCTGCTGCTGACCATTGTCCACTGGGAAAGGTGGGAGGCTCCCAAGCCCATCCCTTCGTGAACAGGCAAATAACAGGGCCCGTTGCTGCTCGGACATCAAAGTTAAACAAACATTCGCAAGCCCCCACCTCTGGGCCTGTTTTAAGGAGCTCCCTGAGGAGGTCACGACTTTCAGCTTGTCATAGCACACATCAAAGTTTGCACCACACACGAACTCAGCACATGGATTGGAATAGTGTCACCCGAGAGCGGATATTCAGCCTTTGTACGCTGCTTTAATCCTGTGTTTTCCCAAGTAATTAAGCTTTTTTGCTTATGAACTTGTGACTAAGTAAAGCATCCCTGAGAGGTTGTAACATCAAAGCTCATTCTCCCGTCTGTCCCACATTTTCCAAAATTGGATTTCTTTTTTTCTTTTTTTTTCCTTAAATAAAAAAAACCTAATTGAATTTAGTTGTAGACTGAATATATTTAGGAGTGCCTTTAAAAGGTTACAAGAAGCCAGAGTGATCATCATGGGAACTGTGGAGCAAGGGCACGGCATTCAGCCCCAGCTACAGCCTCACCAGTGAGGAGGGATGGGACAGCTCTTACAGGAGCAGTTTTGGCTGGTGGGGTACCCACCACAATGACATCCCACAGGTATGGGCTCATCCATGGCCAAAACCTGAGAGCTGCTGTGGAATGGCACAATCAGTTCAGCTGTCACATCCGCGGGACTGGGGAGCAGCCTGCCCTGGTCTGTCACACCATATACTGCGCACAAGGAGAGGGACAAGCTCACTTGGGTTAAGCTCCAAAACACATCCCAAACTGTATGGGAACTCTCTACAGACCCCAGTATGACGTCAGGAAAAGGCTGAAGTGAGTCGCCATGATGTGAGATGCACATACCTGGAGTTCCTGCTGATGGCTGCCACCATGAGAGCTGTCCAGCCAAGCTTGTGCCTTGTGTTCACATCTGCGCCTTCTTGCAACAACCTGGAGAGGGGAGAGACTTGGTCGGGAAACAGATATGAAGAGAGCACCCTGAGCATCTCAGAGCTAATGAGGGAAAGCAAAATGTTTTACTGTGCAGGCACCTGCTCCAGCACAGCCCAGAAGACCCAACACGAAGTTGACATACAGTTCTCAAAGGTGACCAAACTTAAACATCCAGGTGATGGCAATCTCACTCCTTTCAAAGGGTGCAATGCCAACATTTTGTTTTCTATATTGTTTGTTTGTTTAGTTATTCTGTTCAGTCTAATTCCTGAAGAACCAATCAGCAGCAAAACTGCTAAACCTGAATTCTAATGACATTTCCATCCTTTGGCTGCAAAGCACCCATTAGGCTTCAGAAGCAGCTCAGTGGACCTCCAAAGCCCATGCCACCTGCAGATACTTTGTAGTTTTCTTGTACAGCATAAGAACAAATGAGACAACCCCCAAAAATACTAGCAACCAAACTATCCTCATGTCTCCAAAATTTCTCAGCTTTTGCAAGATAACGGCAAGGGCCAGGTTCTTGCAGCAGACACTTTAGCTCAACCTAAAACATGTGCCAAACCCAGACAGTATGAAATGATAGTTGTCTCTGCACACCAAAAGGAAGAAGGGAAGTTCAGAATTGAGACACAAATTTTATAGTGCTCTAGTTAAATGAGACAAACTCTAAACCCTGCACGTTCAAGTCATAGACTCATAGAATGATTCACAGAAGGGACCTTCTTGAAGATCATCTTGTTCCATTCCCTCTGCCATAGGCATGGACACCTTCCACTAAACCTGGTTGCTCCAACCCTATTCAAGCTGGCCTTGGACACTTCCAGGGATGGGGCTGCCACAGCTCCTCTGGGCAACCTGTGCCAGGGCCTTACCACCCTCTCAAGGAAGAACTTCTTCACCATATCTAATCTAGATCTCCCCTCTGGCAGTTTGAAGCCATTTCCCCTTGTCCTGCCACTGTCTGCCTGTGTAAAAGGTCCCTCTACACAACCAAATCCATTATAAAAAACCCACGGGTAAGGCTACAGAAAGAAGGGTGGACCATGCAGGAGTCAGCAGTTCTCTGCCCCTTGGTTTATCCTTCTCCCTTTTCCACAAATGAAGGCTTTTCCATCTTCCTTTCTGGATGAGGCTGTCCCTGCACAGCGCATCCTCCACACAGGTATAACAGGGAAGAGCTGTCATTAAACTCCCTGCTGGGAGATACACAAGTGAACACACCACCGTCTTCCACCTGTGGAAGCACTACACTTAAGTTTTGAAATTCCACCCAGAATCCCAGGCAAGGAAGTCAAGGTCAGGTGTGACTGGCTACATGCACTGAACAAGTCAGATCACCTCTTTAAGGACTTGGAGAGGTACACATATGTACTCAGACAGCCTTTCCAAATTCCTTGCTCTTGGGCTGCTCTGGTGAAAACGCTGTCAGCTGCTTAAGAGTGCTGGGATGGAATGAGTGAAAAGGAGGTAAACAAACCACATTCCTCTTCCTACAGTTGGAAAAAAAAAAAAAAGGAAAGCAGGAATGCTGGTCCAGGGAACACTCACAGCTATACCCAGGGTGTCTTGCCAACCTTCCTCCACCTCATCAGAAATCTTCACAGTGGTTTCACTAGAAACTTATCCCGAGGAACAAATACACTCATATACTGAGACACATGGGGTGTTCAACCTGAATAAGAGAAGGCTCCAGGGAGAACTTAGAGCCACTGCTGGTGCCTAAAGAGGCTCCAGAAGACCTGGAGAGGGACTTTGGACAAAGGCCTGGAGCGACAGGACAAGGTGAAATGGCTTCCTACTGACAGCGGGCAGGGTTAGATGGGACATCAGGAAGAAATTCTTGGATATGAGAGTGGTGAGGCCCTGGTACAGGTTGCCCAAAGAAGCTATGGCTGTCTTATCCCTGGGAGTGTCCAATACCAGGTTGGACAGGGCTTCTAGCACCCTGGTGTAGTGGAAGGTGTCCCTGCCCATGGCAGAAGGGTTGGAACTAGATGGTCTTGAAGCTCCCTCCTAACCAAACCCTTCGATGCTACGACATATGGTATGATAATCCTAAAGTTATTTCCCACCAGCAATACCACTGCCTAAACTTTGGCTGGTATCTTGAACACAGCTGAACACAGATCACTCCACTGACTGGAGAAATCAGTCAGATAAACATCACCTGAATAAAAAGCCCGTATTCCTCTCCAGTTGAACTACTTACCTTATTTGGCAGAGACTGGGGCTTGAGAGCCAACAGGCAGATCGTTTCAGCCAAGCTCTACACAGAAGCATGTTGGTGAACTCTTCTGACTCAAGTGGTGGTATGATACACAGGTAATGGGTCTGGGGGGACAATTTGACCCCCTTTTTTTTATAGAAGGAGTGGCCAGCAGTAGTGCTGTTGCTCTGGATGCTCTTAATTGTTCATCACGCACTTGGACAGAGACGTAATAGGTGAAAGACTAGAATCATAACGGGCAGCCTTCATTTGTATTCCCAACTGTGATTCATGAGGCTGTGACCGCTGTAAATTATCATAGCACCAACAAAAGCTTTATGCTCTCTTTACCAGGGTTACAATTTAAAGTTTAATGCTAATGAACTATCTGGCAGGTCAACAACAGGATCTTGGCCTAAACAAGTTTGATACTTGAGGAACAAATTTTCACATGGAATCCATACCAGATGCAAATTTTATTTATTTTTTCTATGCAGTTTAATACCTGAAGAACCACCCAGTAGTGTGATGGAGAGCAGGGATGATTCACCTACAGTCTTATGGGGGTTTGGATCTACACAGCCCTGCACATGGCTAACACTGGTCAAGCTGCAGCTCCTGCATTATCCAGTGGCCCAGTAAACTCATCTGGGAAGTTGCACAAGAGCAGCCTTGGCCCCCCATAGGGTATGGCAAAGAATTATGGAATCATTTAGGTTGGAAAAGCCCCTTTGAGACCATTCAGTCCAACCATTTTCCCAACACTGCCAAACTCACCACTAACCCATGTCCCCAAGTGCTACATCGACACATCTATTAAATCCCTCCAGGGATGGGAGATCCACCACTGCCCTGGGCAGCCTGTGCCAGGGCTGGACAACCTTTTCTATGAAGAATTTGTGAAAATATCCTTATGGTTTCTCCTTCTGCCAGCACCACATCCCTGCAACTGAATGCTAAGAGCATGCTGCCAGTTCTGCTGCCTGAAGAGCACTCTCAGACAACAGAATGCTGAAAGGAGAAATATCCCTGTGCAGCCACAAAGCTTTCCATCCTGGTGAGGCCAGATGTGCCCAGACACACAGAGGATAGCAAACTGCTATCTGCAGAGATCAGCTCCCTTTGCAGCTCCGCTTACCGAGGTGTTTGCACTCACAACAGAGATAAGGTAGCCTGACTCAGGGCTACTGCTGGTCACACCATCACCTGCTCCAGCTGGAAGAACACTGCCTGCGGGAGAAATCCACACCACAGCTCCATCTGTGCCACCATGTGTGCTGTGTCCTCTGCGCAGGCACAGGGAGTTGCTCCCTCAGCTGGAAAACTGCTCGCTCGCTGCCACTGCAGGAACGAATGCCATACCCAGCTCCCCCAAACCCTAAGGAGCCATTCCCACCAGCACCAGAGCTCAGGATGCTGGTAAGGATGCTGCAATGTCAGAGATCTTAGTGTGTCCCCCTGACTCACCCCAACTGCTTCCAAAAATCCTTTCCCGGACACTGTGATGCCCAATCCCCTTCCACTTGTCTCTGAGAGTGGTGTGGACCAATATGTCCAAGTTATTTGTGAATTTCATTGTATTTACCTGGGCATTTGAAAGCCCTTTGAATGCAGTAACATTCACATCAACCCCTTCTAGAGTGTGTCACTGTGACAGCCTAGTAGCCACAAAAAATCCAAGAAATAAAGGCATCTTGATGACAAGGGAGAGGGAGCCTGAAAGAGGAACCCAGAAGGGGCAAGGTAACCCCAACATCAAAACTGCAGGTAAGAAGGCATCAGCTATGCCAGGATGGAGGCACACAAACCCCTTCAGGCTGGGAACTTTTGCCTGGCAATAAAAGCCTTTAAGCTCAACACCAATCACTCATTAACATCCTCAGTAGAGTTTAATTAATGTAATTTTGCCAAGTATCAGGCCCATTTGCACGTGACCATGGTATTTATATGATTTTACATTAAAGGGGCAGAGAGAGCTTCTTGGTCACCTTCTGCCAACCACTGGGTTGGTCTGCTGCAAAGGGTCAGTCTTAATTTCATCTGTCATAAGTTTTAACATTTCATGGGAGTGTTTGGACTGGAAGTAACCTTAAAGATGATCCGGTTCCAATCCCACTGTAATGGTCAGGGACACCTTCCCTAGACCAGGTTGCTCCAAGCCCCATCCAACCTGTCCTTGAACACTTCCAGGGACGGGGCAGCCACGTGGATGGATATTTCTTGCCAATATACAATCTAATCCTGCATTATGTCAGTGTGAAGTCAACCCCCTTCTCCTGTTACATTTATTTTCTCATAAATGGGACCTGCAGTGTAACTCTTCAGCATTTCCCTTTGAGACAAAGGACAGGACATCAGCCCTGATTTAAAATAAAGAGATGATGTTTTAAACTAAAAGATGGAGATTTACATTAGATATTGGGAAGAAGTTCTTCCCTGTGAAGTTGGTGAGGCCCTGACACAGGCTACCCAGAGAAGCTGTGGCTGCCCCATCCCTGGAAGTGTCCAAAGCCAGGTTGGACAGGTCTTGGAGCAACCTGGTCTAGTGGGAGATGTCCTTGTCCACAGCAAAGGGGTTGGGACTAGATGCTCTTTAAGGTCTCTTCCAACCAAAGCCATTCTGCCAGCCCATGATTTTAGAATTCTCAAGGCACTGCAGAGCCACTGAAAAACACCTATGAACTTAATGAAAGGCTTTTTTCTCTATAGACACACTGGAAAGACATACTGAATAATGAATTATCTTCATTCTTAAAAAAGAAAAAGGAAAAGACCCTAGTCCAGTAGTCAAACCTGTTTAATCATTGTGCATCCAAGAGGAAGGATGCTGGAGCCTCTCCTGTGGGATTAGGTTATAGGCTTGGAGCAAAGGTATTAGGATCAGTCAAGTAGTTTTCCGTTCAGGAATCTAGATCATCATAAGCATCTGGAATGCCACATCACTGAGCCCAGTGAGAGAATTACTTGTATCACATCATCTACCATAATACGCATTGACATTTCATTTAGGCGTTGGATTGCTTTTTTTCTTTTTTTTTTTTTTGTTAAATCATTTCAAGATGCTCAGCGACTTAACAGATTTTCAGACAACTGAACTTTATGTTCAGGGTCTTCAGGCCCATCATTTATTTTTTCTCCGCCTGATATAATGATATGACAATCGATAAAGCCACGACCACTGCTCAGAACCCAGACAGCCAAATGTATTTACCAGCAGGAGTATTTTATTTTAATTAAATAAAATCCTCTGATCAATGTTTAGGATGTTTATCCACATTTTAACCAAGTAAGATCCAGGACACTCACTTCCTAAGGAGTTTCTCACATGGATACGGCTCTATTAGCGCCATTTCCAGTGTTTCTCAAATGACAAACTGTTCCTTGACTGCAGTGGTGCCACCAAGATGTCCCTGCCCATGGCAGGAGTTGGACTGGATGACCTTTAAAGGTCTCTTCCAACACAAACTCTTCTGGGATTCTGCAATTCAAGACCCGGTCAGGAGAAGAACCCTGAGTCAGAGCTGGTGCTGTTTCTGGTTGGGGAAAGTACTCACATTTAAGGGATTTCAATTAAACTTTTTTTTTTTTTTTTTTTTAATGGTTTTAGGGCAGAAAGCTGACAGACGGCAGGGTTAAATTGAATATGAGGGAGAATTTTTTCCCTGTGAGGGTGGTGAGGCCCTGGCACAGGCTACCCACAGAAGTTGTGTCTGCCTCATTCCTGTAAGCATTCAAGGACAAGTTGGGTGGGGCTTGAAGCAACCCGGTCTAGTGGAAGGTATCACTGTCCATGGCAGAGGGTTGGAATTGGGTGAGCTTTAAGGTTCTTTCCAACCCAAACCACTCTGTGATTCCCTGATTCTGTGAACATCACTGTCTGTTCTGGAATTTCCTGGAGGAATCTGGGCAGAGCAGCACCCACTGCTTTGTGCATGTGCCCTATTTTACCTCGAGACAGCAGCTCCCAAGGCTTCAGCACTTTGATCCTCGCAGAAGAGATAAAGAGCCCACATCGGCAGCGATGAGCCTTCTCCCCCCACTGCCCCCGGACAGATGTGCCTTCTATTCACCCCGCCACTGGGGTTCTGGGTGACTGACTCGGTGACACTGCTGAGCCCAGAGGGCATGTTTGAGTTTGTGCTCAGTGCCGGGAGCATGCCCAGCACTCCATCCTGACAGGTGGAGGAAGAGGAAGCTGGAAACTTGAACTTTTGCAACAACAATAGCTTCTGTTTCTCTCAGCCTCTTAAACATTTCCCCCAGCCCTATCCCAATATGTCACTGTTTAACTGCAGAGTGGGGGACACTCTCAGATGTGCTCACCCTCTTGGGAACTGCCCTCTGCTTTGCAGAAGAAGGGGGAAAGAAAAACATCTCAACTGAACAATATCTCGGAACACGAAAGCACAATCCCTGCCAGAGGCCAGGGAAAGGATCTGCTTGAACAGAAGGACACAGCGAGCTGCTCGAAACCCTTTGATGCGGCTGCTGTATTCTTGGAGAGAGCTCATGGCTGTTTCTCACTCCTCACCATCTTTGCAGGGCCAGTAATACACCATGGTGCTCCATGAAAACATGGGAAGGGAAGGGAAGGGAAGGGAAGGGAAGGGAAGGGAAGGGAAGGGAAGGGAAGGGAAGGGAAGGGAAGGGAAGGGAAGGGAAGGGAAGGGAACATTTCTCTGCAGCTCTCAAGGCAGGAAAGCTGCTCCCAGGACATGGGGGATCCTGGAGGAGTCCTGGTAACCCTAGCCCTGACAGCACAAACAGGCCATGTGGAGAGGCCAGTGGCCAAGGAGAAACTCCTGGAAATAAATTTTCAAACTCAAAGGGAAGCTCTTATAAATCCAAGTTTCAGGAGGTAAAGCAGACTCCAAGAAGAGAGCAGGTCTGGGGGGCACAGAGGGTGGGCAAAACCACCATGGGTGAGAGCACATGGAGTGGGGAAAGTCAAAGAGGTACAACCCAAGCACGAAAAGGCTAATATAGACGTGAGTAGCTGTAGCTGCCCTGCGCCTGTAAGTGCTCAAAACCAGGTTGGACAGGGCTTGGAGCAACCCAGATTAGTGGAAGATGTCCCTGCCCATGGCAGAGGGCTCCAACTGGATGAGCTTCAAGGTCCCCTCCAACCTAAATCCTTCTGTGATTAGACAGTTGGCATCACCAGGTTTGGAAGAGAATGTTTACAAGAGAAACTTTACATGGAGTAGTCCCAATTCAGTCACCCCAATGCAATAGCTGAGCTGTGTGCCAGAGAAATACCCTAGCAGCCTGCCAGCCTGCTCTGGCAGGGGTCAGCAGTGTAAGTGGGAAATGAATCGCCACTCTTTGCAGAGGAGTTTGAGCATAATACACTAACTTCTGACAATCCATTTCCACTGGAGGTGGCATGTGTTACCCGCTTGACTTTGCACAGGTCTGAACTCAAGTGTCAGACTCCCTCAGGCTCATCAACATTCACAGTTTATGTGCTGTGTAAGTAAGCACTTGGCATGTTTTTAACCTGCTGCCTGACATCTTCCAAGGTGTCCCTTAACTCCTGAGCTGTGAGGAAAAGTGGAAAAATGGCTCCCCTGGTTGTACAGGCCACATCCATGCTGGTGGACTGCTTCTCCTCCAAACCTAGAGCTGCTCAGGAGGCTGTCCTGCACTCAGCCCTGTGGATAAACAGCTCCACTAACTGGAATTAATCCTGTGATGGTTCCCAGATGTATTTCGGACATACAGAAATTCCCACGCATGCAGGTGTGTTGGTGTCTGCTTCCAGAGAAAGGGATCTGGGGTTTAGGGGCTTTAAAGCTGTTTCGGAAAGAAGCATGAGATCTTCTGTCTCCCATGGTGGCTCTGCACCAACTGCAGAGACACTGCTCTGTGACTCAGCGTGCAAACTCAAACAATCCTGGGAGGCCAAAATACACCAAGAAGCAGATAAAAAAGGGCAGTCTTCCAGCTATCTAGTACAGGAAAGCACAGCACACACAAGTCTCCACCAATACTTCATTGTCAACATGAAGAAATCTGGGCTGTTGTATCTGCTCTGAATACAACAGAGCCGCAGGCCAAACCAAACTCAATAACCAGTAACAAAACTTCCACTGAAACCCAGTCCTGAATAATTTGGTCATTTAGGAGAAAAGGTTAAAGGGGACATTTACATGATGAACATATTTTTATCCTAAAAACCCTAGGTGTCTGTAACTCAGATACGCACAGTCAAATGCAGACTCAACATCATATAAACATGGAGCAATGGCAACAAATGTAATTATAAATAATCTCCCAATCCTGTCTCCAACCTGCCCTCACTACCACTGCTGAAGATGTGTCACAGCTGTTCAGGACTGAGATAAGGTACACTGTGGCTAGTGGCCAGAGGCCATTATGCTCCAGGAGCCAATGACATGACTCTTCTGCACACCCTACAAAGCACTCAGGCATCCCTTGAGCCTCAGTCATGACACTCACAATTATTCTGTGAGAGAAAATGCTTCAACAGGTACAACATGGGATACTGGCTCCCATAAAGGCCCACCTCCTCCACACAGTGCCTTTCAATGATCTGATGTTCCAGGTAACCAAAGCCTGACTCACCACAGACAGATTTTTTTACCCAGTCTCTGAATTCTTTAATGAACTCTTGAGCCAAGAAGCAAACAAAAGGTGCTGCTGTACCCCCAGTCCATCCTCCAAACTGGAGAGAATTGAAAGGGTTACCGTTGGGAACGATCTTAAAGATCATCTTGTTCCTACTCCCTCCCTTGGGCAGGAACACCTTCCACTAGACCAGTTGCTACAAGCCCTGTCCAATCTGGCCTTGAACACTTCTAGGGACAGGGATGGGGGAAGTCTTGCTCAATGAGCTGTACTGCTTACAAACAAGGGAGCAGAGACAAGCACAGTCTGGAGGAGGCAGAAATCAGATGAGTCAGAGCCAAGATGAGTGGTGCTGTTTGAAAGTGAAGAGATCACTGTTTCGGGCAATCAAGCCTGACTTAGCTGTTTCTGCATCTCCTCCACCTAAAAAAATCAGCTTGGGAGAGCAGACTCAGCTGCAGCAACTGACATGGAGCTTCCTGCCCCACTGCCATGTCCATCTGGATCCCTGTGAGAGCAGGACAGCACCTGGTCAGCTCCAGATCTCATTACCACACAGATGTGAGTGGCTGCCTGCTGTTACGAATGAGGCTGATAACAGGCATGTGACACATGCTCTGTGTCTCCATGAGTCACAGTTGCCCAGGCTGAGGAAAACACTGCTCCGTCATGTCCAAGCGGGGTTTGAATATCCCCAAGGAAGAAGATTCTACAGACTCTTGGGGCAGGCTGTTCCTGACAGAGACTCACAGTACAAGGTTCTTTCTCATATTGAGATGGAACTTCCTGTGCACCAGTTTCTCCTGATGCCTCTTGACCCATTGCTGGGCACTATCGAGCAGAACCTGGTCAATCCTCTGACAACCTCCCTGCAGACACTGACAGACAAGGATGAGTTCCCCTCTCAAGTCATCTCTTCTTGAGCCTGAATGGCCCCATCTCCCTCAGCCTTTCCTTGTAAGAGGGATGCTCCAGTCCCCTCATCATGTTTGAGGCTGAAACTGCCTGCAGCGGGGCGAGTCAGTAGTTTTCACCATTCATGCTTTTCACACAAGCAAAAAGCATGTGCCAAGCAGAGTCAAGCACAAAGCTTCAAACAGTGGGAGGGCTGCCAGCCCCACAGGGAACAGGATGGGAAGGAAGGCCCTGGAGAGCCTTTGCAGAGGGATCTGGACAGGCTGGCTCAATGGGTTGAGGCCACTGTATGAGGTTCAATAAGATCAACTGTTGGGTCCTGCACGTGGGTCACCACAACCCTGTGCAAATATACAGGCTGGGAGCAGAGTTGCTGAAAAGTGCACAGCAGGAAAGGCCCTGGGGTGCTGGCTGACAGCAGTTGAACATAAGCCAGGTGTGCCCAAGTGGGCAAGAATGCAAATGTTACCCTGACTTGTATCAGCTAGTGTGGCCAGCAAGCCCAAGGCAGATCCTTTGTTCCCTTGCACTGGGCATGGATTAGGTACCTCAAATCCTGTGTGCAGTGCTAGGCTCCTCACGACCAGAAAGACTTTTGAGGTGCTGGAGTGCGCCCAGAGAAGGATAGTGGAGCTGCTGAAGGGTCTGGACCAAAGGGGCTGATGAGGAGTGGCTGAGAGAGTTGGGGGGAGTCAGCCTGGAGGAAAGGAGGCTCAGGGGGACCTTCCCACTCTGTACAGCTCTCTGAAAGGAGGGTGTAGCCAGGTGGGGGTCAGGGTATTCTCACAGGTAACAAGTGACTGGATGAGAGGAAACAGCCTCAAGTTGTGCTATGGGAGGTTTAGGTTGGATGTTTGGGAAAATTTCTTCATGGAAAAGGTCGTCAAGCCCTGGCGCAGGCTGTTCAGGGCAGTGGTGGAGTCGCCATGCCTGGAGGGATTTAACAGACATGTAGATGTGGCACTTGGAGACACGGTTTAGAGGTGGGCTTGGCAGTGCTGGGAGAATGGTTGGACTCTATGATCTCAGAGGGCTTTTCCAACCCAAATGATTCTGTCAAGAGCCCAGAAACAAAGGGAGAAGCTGTAGACATGCAGCCCAGCAGGATGGTGTACAGTCACCAGCCCTGCCCTGCCCAGCTGGAGCACAGAGCATCCCTCTTGCTGTTCTGCCTGACCAGGTTCACAAATCACCCAGACATCCCTAAACAGCAGCTTCCTGCAATTACAAGCAGCAGAACACATGTGCCAATTAGCTGCTCACCAATATCCTCTTTGGTCCTTGATCTAGGCCAGATCTCAGCCCTGGGGTGCAGCAGAGCCAGGCTGCTTCATCAAAGATCCTGGAAACTGGATGGAACATCCCCTGGCTGCAAGCCAAGAGGGCTCTCCTCTCCCTCTCCTCACCTATCCTTCTCTTCCCTTTGCTTCTACATAGGGACAGCAGCTCCTACCTCCCCAGGTGCCTATGCTGGGTGGGAGATCTTAGCCAGAGACAGAAATATGTGTGTGGTGTACACAGGAGAGCAGCGATGTCTCTTCCCATCCTACACAAGCTGCCAGGGTACCAAAAAGTCTGAATTCCATACTGGCTGAGGGCAGCACTTGGGACCTGGGGAGAACACTGGGCTTCTGAGAGAGACCAGGTAGGACTGCCAGCATCTGTTCAAGAAGCAACTCCAAGGTTCTCACACCTCTCTTCCCACTTTAGGGGAGACTTGCTTTCCTCCCACAGTCCCATATCTTGTCCCCAGCACTGGGTGCAGCAATTGGTCAGTGACATAGCACTGCTGCTCACAAACCATCCTGGGAACCTTTGAGTCCCTCCCTGGAGGTTTGGCTGCAGAAAGAACATGTCTCTTGGGGACTAGTCACATGCTGAGCCAGAGAAATAGGCTCTTTGTTACCACTTCAGGGAGTATAACGCTGCCAGATGCACCTGAGAGGTGCCATGGCACCACCTCAATGGGGCAGGCATAGCCAACTGTGACAAAAAGCCTGCTGCCATGGCACAGGAGCTCTGCAGATCCTCCACTTCCTAACAGCTATATCTTTGGTCACCCAAACACTCATTTCCCTGACTTCCTTAGGTGGGTGGAGCTCTCTCCTGTGCTCCTTGTGCGACAAAAGGCCCCTGGAGAACTCCTGGCTCAGGCTGAGGAACCCACAAGGGCTGTTTGTTCAGAGACACACCCCAACAAATAAGCCTCTGCAGGGTGTCACTCACAGAGGTACATCCACATCGGCACAGTATGGCCTCACACTGTCCTCTCTCATCACAAAGATCTGAGATCCACCTCCTACTCAACAAGCAATGGTGCTCCCCATCCCTCCCCACCCACTCTGGATCTGAGAGGGTGAGGGGAGCACCCCATGGGGGCTGGGAGCAGCCAGCCCCTTCCTTCCCCCTGTGCTGACAGGGTTTTCCTGCCTTCCCAGCCCTTGGCACACTGCTCGAACTCTGCTCACCTGTTGACTTCTGAAACGTTGTTAATCCTTGCAGCTTCCAGAAGAGCATCCTCTGAAATGCAGAAAGGGAGAGGGAGTTAGCATGGAGGACACACATGAAATGTGCAGGGGCTGCTGCTGCTCAGAGCTCTCACTAACCACTCCAGTGAGCAAAAGTCTATTCCTGCAAGCAGGTTACCTAAAAACTCCTTGCTGTCTTGGTGACTGATTCCAGCCCCGCATCACACACTCTGAGAAATGGGGGCTGCGGGATGCAGCAGGCATCCCAGGGCAGTGGACACTGTCACCCCAAGGTGTCAGCCTCAGCCAGAGGTTTCCAGACACCACAGCAGTGTTCCTACCACAGAGTCAGAATGACACCCTCTGGTTGGAGAAGGGAAGAGCAGCACCCAGCTCTGGGACATTGGATAAGCGACGGTTTGGGTCGGGAGGGACCTTAAAGCTTATCTCATTCCACCTCTCTGCCATGAGAAGGGACTCCTTCTACCAGACCACGTTGCTCCCAGCCTTGTCCAACAGGTCCATGAACACTTCCAAGGGATAGGGCAGCCACAGCTTCTCTGGGCAACCTGTGCCAGGGCCTCACTACCCCAACAGCGAAGAATTTCTTCTCAATATTCCATCTAAGCCTGCCCTCAGGGTTAGAAGAAGCCAGTCAGTGGGAAACCATTCCCCCTTATCCTGTCTCTGCAGACCCATGTCCAAAGTCTCTCTCTAGCTCTTTTGGAGCCGCTTTATGCACTAAAGCGTTAAGGATAACCCCTTCCCTGGAGAGCTTCCCAGGTTACAGCCAGCAGGCAGGTTCCATCCCCAACGAGGGACCCCACATCCCCTCCCAAGGGCACAGGACTCTCTCTCCTGCATCCCACTCCTCCCGCCCCGGGGTCGGCCCCAGCAGCGATAGTCACCCTTGGACAGGCGGTCCCGCAGGTAGCAGTAAGCCAGCGCAGCGATGAGGGTAGGCAGCGCTGCTCCTGGGGAGCAGCTCCCAGCTTCACTCTGATGCCCGCCAGGGTCTCCCGCATGACAGCAGTACTGGTCTGCACGTGAGGGCCGTGGTGTCGGCTCTCTGGGGGATGCCATGACGCTGGACGATGTTCCTGGCACAAGGCTGCCAGTGCTGGCCAGGCTGGTGGCAGGTGGCCGGAGGGTCTGCAGTCGGGCCAGGCCTGGAAGAGGCAGCCCTGGCCTCTCCGCTGTGGTGGTTCCCTTTAGGCCTGGCCCATTAACTACGGGAGAGCCTCCTGAGACTGGCCCCATTGATAAAGTGGGGCCTGGCGGAATAGCTAGCGGAGAGCCCCCGAGGACCGGCCCCCCAACCGGGGGTTCCCCCCCCAGGCCCCTCTGTCCCCCCCTGCAGGCAGCGATCCGCCATGGCAGCCTCGAGCTTGGCGTCGGCGCGAGCTCACGGCGCCCCCTGGCGGCCAATACCGGGAGCAGCCGCGGTCGCGCGGCCTCGGCCCCCTCAGCCACAGCCGCCGCCGCAGTCCCGTAGGTCGCACGTGACGGCGACCACCATGGCCGCGCTCGGAGGAGCGGCGCCAGCCCCTGGGGCAGCGGCCAGAACGCCAGAGAGGCCAGCATAGTCCCCTCGCTCCTTCCGCTGCGCCGTTCGCAGCTTACCCCCCCCCGTAGCTGAGGCCCGTGGACCGAGATGGCGGCTGCCGGCCGGCGGATCTTGATGCGGAAGGCGCGCAAGGTGTGCCGGGAGATATAGTCCGCACCGCGCCCTGTGGCGCCCTTTTCCGCGGCTGCGGACTACAATCCCCAGGAAACGCCGCGGCGCGGCCTTCCCGGGGCATGCCGGGAAACCAGCGTCGGCTGCGGGGCATGCAGCGAAGTGGCTGGCGGGCTCCGGCAGGGGGCGCAGCGCAGGGGCGGGGCGGCGGGGGAGAGGTTCGAGACCCGCCCGGGCGCGCGCTTGTGTGACGCAGACGGGTTGCGCGCGCGGGCGTGCACGGACGGACGGGCACACCAAACACCACACCGCTCCAAACACCACACACATATCACACACACATCACACACAGACACACCTGCACTCACACATGCATGGGCACACCTGGGCACACACGTGTACTCACATGCACACAGGTGTATTCACACACATCACACACGGGTGCACACAAACACGCGTGCATTCGCACACACGGGTGTTTCTACATGCACAGATGCAATGCCACACATGTGCACACAGGAACTTATGCACACCTGTGCACACGTGTGCTCTGCTGTGTACACATCCCCCATGCAGCCATGCACATGCATGTGCAGCACTTGTACCTCCAGGCAGGACTTGCACATGTGGTGGCATGAATCCTGGGCATCTGCTGCAGGCTGGGCTGTGAGTAGATGCCTCTGGGGGACGCCTGTGTGGACACATGTGTGAGAATGCATGTGTATGTGAGTGCACACGTGTGTATGCATGCTGTCCTCCAAAGCTGCCCATAGCCCTTTCCCACCCCAGGATTTGCCACCAGCAATTCCCATTCCACCCATTTCCTCCTGTTTCATCCCAATTCCCCCTATTTCCCTCTGTTATCCTAGCAGCTGTTTGCCCAGTTTGCCATCCCACCATCACTCCAGCACTTCCACAGGGTCCCACAAACTCCTGGATTAGACAGAGCTGCTAAGAAGATGCATTTTAGGGGTTTGATTAATTTTTTTTGTTTAGAAGACTTGGGTTTATTGCCTGAATTACTGATTCCTGGATTTAGCTCTGCACACTGCTGGCAGATGTGGGATGGTGGAGTAGAAATAAGGATTGGGAGCCAGGGAACTGGGAAAGACCCAGGAGTGTGGGGGAGGGTGTCAGAAATGGGCATTTCTGCACCCAGAGTGGGACCAGCAGGACTGGGAGTTGTTACAGAAAATTCAGTGCTCCCAGTTCCCCAGTCCACTTCCCCTAGCTCCATCAGCTCAGTACTCCCACTTCCCCAGCCCAGCTCACCCAGCCCCATCAGCTCAGCGCTCCCAGTTCCCCAGCCCAGCTCCTCCAACTCCATCAGCTCAGCGCTCCCAGTTCCCCAGCCTAGTTCTTCCAGTTCGATCAGCCCAGTGCTTCCCATTCCCCAGCCCAGCTTCCCCAGACAGGCTGCTGGCTCCCCTTTCTCAGTTGCTCAGTCCAGTTCTTCCAGCTCTAACAGCCCAGTTCCCCCAGGTACCCAGCCCAGTTTCTCCAGCTCCCCAGGTCCTCCCACCATGCTCCCCAGCCCAGCTCATCGGCTTCTCCAGCCCAGGTCCCTCACTTCTCCCAGCTCCAACAGCCCAGCTCCCCTGTGCAGTTTCCCCAGCTCCCCAGCCCAGCTCCCTGGCTCCTCCAGCCCAGATACTCCATTCCCCCAGCCTGTCCTCCCTACCCCATGACTCCCATGCCATCTGTGTTCCAGACTGGGAGTGGCATGTGGTGCCACATGGCTGGGCTGGCTGGGAATGTGGGTGCTCCTGCTTCCACCACCAGGACTGCTGGAACTGGGAAGGGCTGTAGTCTGATGGCTTTCAACTTTCATTATCCCTGGAGACAGGGTGGGAACAGCCCAGGCTTCCACAGCAGAACTGCCAGAAAGGGCATAGAGAAAAGGATGAGGGGAGAGGGTCCCCCTGCACCAGCCACAGCACCCTGTGCCCAACTATCCACCGCGGATGTCCACGTCCAGTGGGACAGGATGCCACAGATCCCCTTGGCTCCTTTTCACAGGTGAGGATGCTGGGAGCAGTGGTGTGGCATGGTGAGCCCTGCGATGCCAGATCCGTGTCTTCTCACAGGTGCTGAGCATGGTGACATCCCTGTGCCCTCCTATCCCTCCAGCTATTGCATCCCTGGAAGGGCCTCATCCTAGATAAGGGGCTCGGTCCCACATTCTCAGTGCTGAGACAGGCTTTGCTTTGCCAGTCTAGGTACAAGCCACACTGCTGTCATCATTTACACAGTTATTCATGGGAGTTGGAAGAGGTTCCTTGGTGTTCCCAAGTGGAAAGAAAGAAATCCTGAGTCGGCAGCATTTTCAGAGCTGGAAGGGAGCCAGAGCCTGAGCTCTTCCAAAAATAACATCCTAGTCAGCAGTGCCAATGGCAGCATGCCCACCTGCTCCTGGCCACAGTACCGTGGGGATGCCACGGCAAGGCCCAGCACTGGCAAAAGGGATGGATAGTGCTTATGTGCTGCATGGGTACAGGGCATGGGCTAACAGTGACAGTATCACATCAGGGTGACCCGCAGCCTGGAGAGAGGCTGTGGGTTTCTGTCCCCTCCTACCCCAACTGGAATCATGGAGTCATTTGGGTTGGAAAAGCCTGCTGAGACCATTGAGTCCAAACGTTCCTCCAGTACTGCCAAGGCCACTACTAACCCCTGTCCCCACTTGCCACATCTACATGGTTTTTTAAATCCCTCTGGACATGGGGACTCCACCAGTGCCAGGGCTGGACAACCCTTCCAGTAAAGGAATTTTCCCAATATCCAATGTAAACCTTCCCTGGCGCACAGTGCAGATGTCCCTGCAAGTGCCACCACTCTCTGCACCTGTGTCCTCCAGCTGCTCCCGTTACCCCGCCAATCTGGGCTGCTTCCCTCTGCCACGGGCTGCCCTTTCTCCCAGTGCTCCAGGTTCCCGCCTGCTCCTCCCGGTTTCAGCTTCGACGTTCCGCTTTTACCCCCGACTCCTGCCCGCTGTTTCTCCCGGTGTCTCCTCCCTCCCACCGAGATTCCCCTCACTCCTCCCTCCCGGTGCTCCCGGTCCCGCCCAGTTTTCCCCTAGGTCTCCCCCGATCCCGCCCCTCGGTGTTTCCCGCCCCGGCCCGCCCCTCCCGGCCCGCCCCCGG
>WAAE01008453.1:0-16295 GCA_013400495.1 Nicator chloris
TTAAAATGTCAGTGCCTATAGAAGGAATGTGGGACCTCTCCTGTGGAAAGAATTACTAAGAAAGAGAGAGGTATTCTCCGACTATGGAGAAGAGCCTCCTCAGAGAGGCCGGGAAGCCTATGGACTGAGAATTTTCTCAGACTGGGGAAAAGGGACTGCTGAGAATTAGGAAGCCAGTTATTACAATCAAGGAAAATAGCCTTTCTGGGGACAAGAGAGGAGTGGGTAGCATTTGTTGAAACTTGAAGTTGTTGATTCATCTGAAACCAAGCCAGGACGTAAGGACCCACTGGCAAGGACACAGTGGGCAAGAGCAGGGACAGTTATCCCCCATGAAGTTCTAGGCTGTTTGAACAAGTTACTTGAGATTTCTCAATTTAAAAAACTCATTGTTATTTCACATTAATCTTTAAATAAAACTTTATTCTTTTGGAATGTAAAGCTTTTTGGTTGTCTTTACAGATATTATTGTAGTCCTCTTTTAAGTATTGCAGGGGAATAAGATGTACCTCAAACCTTTGGCTGATTTGGTTCCTATCATGAAAAAACCCTATTAATTTTCCATATTCTGTGTGAAAATATCAAGTCTGGAAAAACTGTGAATGGTTACAGTGTGTAGTGGATATGTTTATATGTCTCATCTCAATAAATTAATAATTTAAAAAAAATTCCTATGAATCACTTTCAGAGGTCAGGTTATGATGAGATTTGGTGCAAAAGAAACAGATAGACATGTAACTCCTCAACATGTGATATCTAAAACCAGTCCAGCTTTAAAGTAAGAGAGCATTCATGAGGTTTCTCTGTTTCTGAAATACTGGAAAATATTGCTAATTGTAACTATGTAGCTCTATTATGAAAACTCAGTGCTAATAATATTTTAAAAGAATAATTTAGATTCAGGATTTAGACAGTAATGAAAAATAAGTGAGAGTGGTTGATATGACCAGAGCTCTTACCTCAAGAGATGCAGACAAGGGCTTTCCCTGCTGGTTTTGGTGACAGGGCTGTTGGCAGTTTCTGTAAGCACGAGAGCAGCAGGACAAGTACTTGTATATTGCCTGTGGCTGGCAAGGACCTTGAAAGTGCACCAATTTTTCCTATTTTGTAAGCAGGTTAGACCACAAATCTATTTTAAAGATGGTGTTGTCAACAATACTATCTGTACTTCTCTAGGGATGACCCCTTCTCAGAGCATGGCAGTGCAGGAAGAAGAGGAAATGAAATATCTGAATCTTCTTTTAGTGTCTTGTAAACATTCCAGTTACTAGGATTGGAAACTTTATTTCCTGTCTGAATATCATAGGAGAGCTGTAATGAAAGAAGTGCAGTTCATCATCCCTCCATATTCCATGGGCAGCATTTAACACTGATTTCACTTACTTTATTTTTCAATATACGTTTCTCCTTTGCCAAGTTTTTAATATCATACAGCTTATTCCATAGCTCACCTGTTTCCTGCCACGCTCATGTAACACATTAATCTAGTGTTTTAAGATAGAATGGGAAAAAATATACTTTTTATCTCGCAGCTACTTGTGTAGAACTTTTTCATGGCTTATATTGGAAGATGATACACAGTTAAGTTCTTGCAAGTAAGTCTGAGAGTGGCCATAGAAGACTACATTTGAGTTTTTATTTCTATTCTTACAACAAACAAGCTCATGCCTTTCTGCAGTCTGTGGTAAGGAGCAGGCAGATTCAATTTGGTCTGTTAGGCAAATTACCGACCTATTTTCTGTAACCCAAGACTGAGGAATACCAAACGATTTCCTCCCCAGAACTTTTGTTGTGGGCCTTGGATACACTTACATGGAAGGCACAGATGTCTGTACCCACAACACTCTTTAAATTGTAGTTGTGTCATAGGATAGCTGGCATTTAAGCTCTGTGACTGAGTGAATGGAAAAGGTTTCTAGAGCAGTTTAAAAAAATTAAAAATACAGCTAAATTTAGAGAGACAATGGCACTCATTTCTAGACTTCGTAGGTAGCAGTGCCCAAATTCAGCAGCATTGTGTTAACAAAGAGGCAAAGCCCTGTCTGGGAAAGTGCCCCTACTGCATTCCACTGCTTTTTCTGAGAGGAAAAGCAACACCAGATATGTTTTTGCTGCTCCTACTTCAGCTGCTGAAATTTTAACTCTGTAATGAGTTCCCCTCATTTGCAAAGAGAAATGAAACCCAATGGGAATGGTCAGAGCTGAAAGTTATGATACTAACAGACAGTACCTGGCATATTTGAAACCAATTGCATTTTTTCCAAGGCTACTTATACAAGCAGTTACCAGTTTAACTCTAGATGTTCATTTGCATTGGAACACTGTGAAGTCACTTTTTTAAACAAAGTATGCTTTCATTTTCTTTCTTCAGAGTATCTTGTTGGCTGTTCTCTATGATTTTGAGGGTGTTTCCTGTAATTACTGGATCTAGACAAAGGTTATTTGAAAATCAGCAAATAAATCCTGATCTCTACAAGCAGTGGAGGCTTTTTGAAACCTGTTCGACTTTGCCAGTTCTCCAGCTCATTTGCCAATTTAGTCAATTCAGTAGAATGAGGAAGACTATTATCTTCTGACTCTTTTACTAATAATTGAGCCAATTCAATTACTCCTACAGACTTGTTAATTCTTTTATGTATAATAATTTGAAGTTAAATCTACTTCATAATAATTTTTAAATTATGCATGTGAAGGTACAATAGCCAGTTACATTTTCTGTGTTTACTTTTTGATTCTTAATTATTTTTGTCACAGCTGCTTTTATGTATTTCCTTGTGCAAACTTTTGAAAGAAAACATATTTATGACTATTTATGTCAAAGATACATATTTATGTCAAAGGATTAACAGTCACTGAAGTTCAATTCAGAATCAGTGGTAAGAGCAAGACTGAATTCCTTAGCAGTTACACCAGCAGGTGGTTTTTAGCTTCAATATTAACTCAGAACCTAACCCCATGGGTATCTAGATGGTGACAGTGAAAATCATGAAAGATGATCTACACACCCTCATGAAGTGAGGCATACTGACTGTTGTGGTACTTCCTCATGCAGACAGCTTACTGAATTAAACCTGTGTTCTTTAGTGCCACAAGTGCTGAAATGTGATTTATGGAGCAAAGTCCTGTTACACTTGTTAGGATAGAAATAAGAAAGAAAAAATCTAGGCTTTTGTTCTCAGTTGGGTCAACACTGATGTGTTAACTATCAGTCAACTATCAGTGGTTGGGTTTTTAGTTTAACCAGGGTTAAACTATCTGGTTCTTCCAAATGTTAGTTGCTGTACATGAAAAACTCAGAGTTATTCATGTAAATATTTTTGAGGTCCTTAATAAATTAATGGAGAAATATTCATAGTACCCGTAATTCCTCAAAACAACAAATAACAAAAAGCCCACCACCAACAGCCACCACTAACAGAAAAACTTCACCTTAATTTTAATTAGTGAAAACACAGAACTTTAAACATCCACAATTTTTCCATGTGACAAATTTGGCCAATGAATGAACCTCAGCAGACACCTTAGCCAAACCCTTAGCCAAACATGACCAAATTCACATTTTGTTATGGGTTCTTACTCTGTTGGCTGCTGTTCCTTCCAGCAGAAGGAGTGGCTGAGCTGAGTCAGTTCAAGGAGATCCAGTGCCAGCTGGGATATTTTAGGCTAAGAGTTTGGGGCAGTGGGGGAAAGCAGAGTTTATTACATCTTTAGAAGCTTGTTTCAGAACTAGACTAGAAAGGTCATGTCTCCAGAAGAGAAAATACAACCAACTCCTTCATAGTATCTCTCTGCAGCAGACTGTAGGAAAAAAGTGGTTTGAGTGTGCTGTGTTGCTATTCTTAATCATTAGTTGGACTTTTCTTGTTTTATGGCTTAGGACAATGAAGGTAACTTTTTCTTTTATAGAGGCACTGCGAAACAAAGCTGTCATTACAAATAATGGTAAGTATATATCATCAAAGTCTTGTGATGACTTCAAATCACCAACTGCAACAATAACTACATTAATTATTAAAAGGTCATCTTTCCTATTTGTTTTATTTTCTAATTATCTAGAAAAAAAACCCAGACTGCATAATCTCAGGTATTTAGAATCACAGAATGGTTTGGGTTGGAAGAGACCTTAAAGATCATCTACTTCTGACCCCTGTGCTGTGGACAGGGACACCTTCCACTAGACCAGATTGCTCAGAGCCCCATCCAAACTGACCTTGAACACTTCCAGGGATGGAGCATCCACAACTTCTCTGGGCAACAGGTTCCAGTGCCTCACCACCCTAACAGGGAATAATTTATTTCTAATATCTAATATAAATCTGCCCTTTTCCAATTTAAAGTAAGTCTCCATCGTCATATCACTGCATTCCCTTGTGAAAAGTCTGTCTCCAACTTTCTTGTAGACCCCCCTTAGTTACTGGAATGCGGTCTAAAGTCTCCCTGAGACTTTCTCTTCTCCAGGCTGAACAACCTCAGCTCTCTCAGCCTGTCTTCATAGGAGAGGTGCTCCATCCCTCTGATCATCTTAGTGGCCCTCTGGACTTGCTCCAACAGGTCCATGTCCTTTTTATAGTGGAGACCCTAGAGATGGATGCAGCACTCTCTGAGTTCCATCATTACCTTGGCCATTGGACTCAGGGAATGAGGTACCTCAAGAATTTTTTTTTTTTTCTCTCAGAAAGTGGTTTCTTTCTCACTGTGTTGTAGGAATTCCATATATTTTAGATACCCTTGTCTGGAGACAAATGTCAGTTCTTCATTGCTCAGCCAAATAAGTGAGTTAAAGTGTACACTTATAGCATGTGTTCTTTTAACGAGTGTTATCTATTACTTGTTTTCTTCACCTTAAAAAAAAAGAGGAAAGAAGAAGCAATTATGTAGTCTAACTTTGGATAAATAAAATTATCTTATTTTAATGCATAAATTATGCTTGCAACTAGAAGCTCTAAATATGAATTAAGAATTTTTGCTGCATATTAGCCCCAAACAGTCCCCTGAAAGTCACACAGGAAGCCTGGTATCTTCCTCTGCTTCCCAAACAGGAGAAAATCAGCAGCTTAACAATTCTCGCTGTAGCACTGTATGTTCCTAACTGAAAAACACATTTCCTATTCTGTTGCAAATGTCAGTCTGAATATTCCTGTTTTGAGTCTCAGAACATAGAGCCTAGTGGCTCCCTCCTTTTCCCTGCCTTTTTGTCTCAGCTGAGCAGTCTAATGGCACTTCCCAGTTACCTGTTGGTGACTGTCATCTGTTAATGCTGGTTGTTTTGTTGCAATCCTGCAGCTCCTGTCCCTAGGTAGTGAAAAACTGTAAAGTCTTGTGAAATACTGGTTGGAGGGCTAAAAGGAATTCACCAATATGATGGAGTTAATTCATCATTATCTATCTTCATTTGTTCACCCACTTGACTGAACAGTGCAGTATGAGACATATTCTTTCCTGATTCTAGCAATTATGCTGTTCCCATTACCCTTCTCCTTTACAAGCTATTGAAAGTGTAAGTACATCTATGAAAAAAAGATTTCTTGAAAGCATCTTTTAATGGTAAAAATTATGAAAGCTGGAAAAAGAGAGTTTTATGGATCACTCTGATCACTCTACTATCATTTGCATTGGAAAGCTGCTATTTTGGACATCTGAGTACCCTGAGTAGTCAATACATGGTGAATCTAATTGCTGGGCTTTTGGGGGTGTTTTTAGAAAGAACAATAAAAAAAATATGAGATTAATCCTGGAGGAATAACTGTACTTTACAACATAAAGTCTGAGAAATGAAAAAATTAAGAAAGTAAGCTATCTGGGGGGTAGTGGTGGGGTGAGGGCAGGAGATGGGGAGAGGGTGTTTTAAAGCCTTTCTTTCCAAGAGTAAGTGATTAAATAATATTTTTTTTTCCACAGAAAATAAATTACTAGTGACAGGGAAACTCATAAAGGTCAGAGATTTAATGTGAAACACATGCAGTGCTTTCAAGCAATTTAACACATCTGAGAAACCTTATAAATGTAGAGATTAGGGACTAGAATTTTCTTTTAGCTCATAAAATATTCTTTTGTTATGAATAGAGAAAATGTAAAACAAAGAATATATGATGATGCATTTCAAAGCTGTCTCTTCTCTCATTTTAACAAAAATGAAGGTCCAGATATAAATGTTCTTATCAAAACAGCATTTGTGGTAATCAGGAGTGCTTTCCTTAAAGATGAAAAAACACATACAATTAAAATGCAATAAAAGTGTTTTCAGAAATAGAGCTAAGAAGTGGCAACCATCTCTTAAACTGATATGACTGTTTAGCAATGAAGTGCACATTGTCTTAAATGCTAGTAGGTACTGGAGGATCTTGAACAAGTCTGTACGATACTGTCCACTTACTGATTCACAGAACCTGAGCCATGCAATAGTCTTCCTCACCTCTTGTGGCTCAATGCTTATTGTTGATATTTCAGGGTGCTTCATAGACATTCTGTGCATTTCTCAAATGGAGAGTTTTAACATCATGGTTTGATACTGGTTTGGCAGGGAAGAGGGAAAAAAAATAACAAAGGGCTCATGATAAGGACTGGGAGACAACACTCAAAGAGCAAAACAGGTTCAAATTTAAAGGTATATAGTAAATTTATTATTAACAGAGTCAGAGGAGGATAATGAGAGATAAAAGAAGCCTTTAAAACACCATTTTTCCCCCAGCCCCTCCTTCCTTCCCACCGACAGTACAGGGAGACAGGGATGGGGGTTTTGGTCAGTTCATCACTCGAGATCTTTTTCTATTTGCTCAGGGAGAGGAGTCTTTTTTCTGCTATGCAATAGGGTCCTTCCCACAGGCAAACAGACATCCCAAAACTGTTGTGGCATGGGTCACTCGTCCACAAGGTGTAGTCTTCTGAGGTTAGGCTGCTTAAGTTTAGAAGCAACCCTCTCTCTCTATCTATGGAAGCAGGGGCTCGCTCTCTCTCTATTCAGGTCTCCTACCAGATCACAGCTTTCTCTGGCATCCACTAGTCTAGTGTGAGCACTTTTTCCCACAGACTACAAGTGGATCTCTGCATCCCCCATGGATTTCATGCATTACAGGGGGATAGCTTGTTTCTCCATGGTCCTCACAATGGCTTGCAGAGGATCTTGGCTCCAATGCTTGGAGCACCTNAGCTGCAGCAATGCATCGCCATGGGCTGAAGTCGGGATGGCCTCAGCAGTGCTGCCTCGCCACCCCTAGAGAAAGAACTGCACCTGTGCTGTTTTGATTTTCTTCTTAACTGTGTAATCACAGAGGCATTATCAACCTCTCTAACTGGGCCAGTAGCATGTCCATCTTCAGAGCCATCAGAGACCGGCTCCGTCAGACATGGTGGAAGCCTCTAGCAACCTCCCACAGAAGCCACCCCTGCAGCCCTCCCCCGCTACAAAAGCCAGGCTGTGCCAAATCAACACAATTCGGACACGCAGCTCTGAAATACTTGAACTAGGAAAGAAGACTGCTAAAACACATGGAAACTAGAACCTGTACTGAAAAATAAACAAAAGAATATTAGTGAGGCTATGTTTCTTCACTGAAATATGTAAGGCCAGAAGAAACCTTGTGAATTCTTATTCCAGAATAATTTTTTAACATACTTTGAAGAATGTTTGGTAAACCCTGAACAGGTTTTCAATTAAGTTTCTTTACCTGTTGCTCTAGTTAAGCTAAGGACAAAACTCATTTTTATTTGCTTTAAAAGACAAGCAAAATCCTTCTGCTTTCTTAGGAATCCAGTTCCTTAGCAACAAGGAATATTTGCATACACATGGCATTTTGATTCTACTTTAACAAAAGGATTTATTTTAATTAGGAATTTTTCAAAATCATGTCAATTTTCAGTTACATGGGGTAGCTAAAATTTAAAATTCATGTTCTAAATCTTCTTTTTTATTTTTTTAAATGCTTTGGCTTAGTAATCTATAGTTTCTTCATATAGTTTTTAAAATACAAATTGCTCATCTCTGTGTTAGTGTCCAATGACAGTATAAAAATTTTCCCTTAAATGAAATTTGATCTTATCTTTTGACTAAACCTTAAGGAAAGAATGCTTCTACCCATGGAAATACTATGGGCTACTGAGCAATCTCTGGTCTAGTTTCAAAATAAGAATGTTGAAGAAACATAATCTGTTCCAACCTTATCATCCCTCTGAGTTTTGAAGAAAATATTAGGAGACATATCTCATTTTTCCATTCAGAAAACAAGGGGTGGGGGTGATTTTTTTTTCCAATAAATAGCAGTCTTAATATGCTGTATTCATTAGAAACAATGTATTAGATCCTGTCAAAATTATTAGGGAAGATTATAAGAAAAGTGTTACATGCTGGCCACTAGATGGTGTGTAAATTTAATTTCATTAAAAATAGGCAATTTGAAGTATAATGTGTAATGGCAAGGTTGTATGTAGAAAGAATCAATGGAATGCAATGACCATTAAACTTTTATGTTGTTATTTTCAAACAAATCTCAAAAATATATATATAGTGTAAAACGCAGTGTTTTTTCATAGCTAGAACATGCTGTACTCTTGGGGAGGCACAGAGAAACTTCCCGGTGGATTACCACCTACACTTGATAGTCAGTGCAGTGTTTTGAATAGCTACAGCATTGGCAGCAAGAGAATCTCAGGAACAAATATCTTCTATTTTAAGACAATGAAGTTTTTATGAGAACTTTCACCAGAACTGTTGTAATAAGAGTTTTACTGATTTTTAAGAATTTCCTTCCCAACAAATAATTAGGGAAAAAACACAGCATTTGTAGCAGCATAGATACTGGAGATTCTCTTAGCAATAGAGAGAAAACCATTTATAGGAAAACAAAAAATATTTATAAAGTTATATTACAAGACAGGAAAGTTTTCTTTCCCCCTTTACACCCAGTTCCGGTGATCAAAAACAAACAAAACCCCCAAAATTTTAAATGATGGGTGAGAAGAAGGCCACATTCAGTAATGTTAGTGTCAGAATTTAGCATGAATTTTTGAGCTTAAGTCAGTTCTCTGGGCTTAAAAATAGAGATTGATGTGTCCTTTAGAAACCAAAATAAAACGAACACAAGCAGAAACACGTGAATTAAAGGCTGGGTTCATGTAGCAAGCCATCAACATTTGCTTTGGACAGTCAAGCCAGACCTCAATCATCAAAGCCAGGACTCAAGGAAGCATTTTAGAAGCACCTTTGTTTCTAATGTGAAGCGATTTTTATCACCATACTTGTTCATGGACCAAAACTTGTTCTGAATTATTATTAGAGTCTAGCCTTGTAGTGTGTAATTGTCTTTTCTTGTGTTTACAGTGATTTTTGTTATCTCAGTGGAGACATAAATACTTTTCTGGGTCTTTGGCATTGCATGTGATGCCTGATCCACTATTCTAAGACTATTTTTTAAAATATATTTCTGAACACTTAAAAATCAAACACTGAGACTATGGAATACTAAAAGAAAAATGTTTTAAAGCACACACCAAAGCTCAAAATTGCACTCAGTATTTCAGAAAGCTTTTGAAAATTTAAGCTTGTTACCAAGCAAGTATTAGGTTTTCAGAGGATGGAGAGGCTATTAACAGACTAATATTAATAATTTTATTCCTGCTTTATAAGTATCTCTTTTTGTTTTGCTTCTGAAATTAAACCCTTATTTGATAACATGTGCATATATTTTTCTTTCTTATCAATATGTATATCCAAAACATTATCTGGAACATAAGCACAGATCCCTAGAAAGTTGGTACCTGAGGACTGTTGAACTTTTAATTTCCTTTAAATTCCTATGAATTTTCTTTCTTCAATGGTAGTGCATCATATACAGGGACTCTGAGGGAAGTGTTGACCATAAAGCCCTAGGTCAGGCCCATGTCTTCATGTGTGTGTTTTGTTGAAGAATAATAAACCCAAGAACAGACCATGAATGTAGTGCTGATGTCTTTACAATAAATTGGACTCATCATAATACATTTTGCTTTTCATTTTTACTCTTCCAAGTAATCTATTCCTGTTTGTGAACATAGGAATATTCTATGAACATATCCTTGAAAAATTAATTTAATTCCCTTTTGTCCCTTCCTAGAAATGCAGTGTTTGACTTTCACCACTCACCAACAAATACGTGTCTTGTGTTCCACAGTGAAGCAGACTGATCCAAAGGCAAGCTTTAATGTCCATGATATCATGGCCCTAAATAGTTACAAATTTGGAAAATAGAGAGAACACAAAGGAGAAGTAGCCTACTTTTAATGGGCCATGCAACAACTTCATGTCTCTGGATTCTGGAGAGATGAACTACTTTTCAGAAGCACTTTGTGCAGAAGACTCCTTATTGAATATTGCTAGAGAATGAACTGGATGCTGCTGCTGCTGCTGATTTTATTTTTATTTTTAGGTTTCTTTGTTCAAATTATTTCTAGTTCATCTTTCATTAACTTGGTTAAATGCACTGAGCTCCACCTATGCAGAAAAGGGGAGGAAAAGTGAACCCATTATACAAAAAAGTAATGCTTAAAGCTAGAATAATGCCTCAAATGCTAAATTCCAAAAGAAATGCTGTTGTATATGAAGTTTTTATTGGAATTCACTTAGAAGGACCTGAATAATTTATTGGTGCCTTTCTGCTTGTCAGCAATGCATTCTGGTATACCCGGAATAAAACCTTAATGTCCTTGCTGGAAATAGTAGTAGGAGTAAAAGCATCTCTCTCATATTAAATATATAGTATGTTATAAAAACCTCAGAGTTTCACAGAGTTGGTTATGAATTATGAGTTATGAAATCCAGACAGTGGATGGCAAATGAAAATCAATGGTAAACTCTACAACAAATAGGGATAAGGACAAGAACAAACATTTTAGTATCTCTAGGCAAAAAAGGGCTTGGATTTGATTTAGGTAGCAAAGAGAGAGCAATGATTCAGAAAGCAGATTTGTTTGATAAATACTAATTTAGTGCTTACAGAAACACCTTCAATGTTGTTTTCACATCTCCA
This sequence comes from Nicator chloris, assembly GCA_013400495.1. Taxonomy (NCBI): domain Eukaryota; kingdom Metazoa; phylum Chordata; class Aves; order Passeriformes; family Pycnonotidae; genus Nicator; species Nicator chloris. The sequence continues at coordinate 10,998 of WAAE01008453.1, forward strand.
AATTGAGTGGAGAACCTTCTAGTTCAAAATTATTGTGAGTAGGTATCAAAGAACAAAGACTTGCAATATGTATTCAAGGCATTTACTAAAAAGGACCTAAATGCAAAAGGAAGAGTTATTTGGATTTCAGAGTACTAAGATGCAAAACACTGTGATGGAGGGGATGTGGGGGAGTGTGAATTTTTGTGCAGCTGCTGCTCTGTGTTCATTGCCAGCCACATTCCCTGTTGATGGGCTGGTTTTGGCCATGATACTGATCCCTTCAATCATCATATTGTGCATTCCATGCATAGGTATGGCCACATGGGCAGCTTAACAGGAACAAACTGGTAATGAACGTACATTGTGGCCAAGAGTCTGCAACACACACATGGCACCCACCAGGCGCCTTTCATCTCTGCAGTGTTTACCCAGCACCCTGATCAGTGTGCTTCCCATCCTTCTGGTTTCCCTTCATTCTTCAGGGAGCTCAGGAACAAGTTCTGGATCTGACAGTGGAAGCTAAAGTTGTGAAAGATTCTGTGTGGTTTATTTCCCATCAGATCTCAGGCCTACAATTTTTTATTTAGCTACAGAAATTCTTAAGGAATCTGGCATTGAAGGATTAGAAAAGAATTGGCAAGATAATTCTCTAAGATAGTGCTGCCAATGTTTAAATTTTACAACACTGATGATGGTTCAGCAAATGAGAAAAAAAGCCTCTGCAAGCTGAAGAGATGATGTCCTGAGATGTCTCTGTCACACTTTCTTCTTGTTGAAGTCTGTTGGTACAACAGAATGAGTATAGAAATAGAAAAAGTTACAACATAATATTATAGCAACCTTCATCTCTCTCTGGCAAGCAAAGCTGTAAGGTCAAGCAGCATTTCAAGATATGATGGAAAGACTAAAGAAAATTAAAATTATAGCCAATATACAGTGTCTTTTGGTTACGTATGCCTCAAAATCTTAAAAGCAAACAAATTTGGTAAAAAGAAAATACACTAAACTTTTCAAACAGCAGAAGATGGCTTCAGTTGTGATCACTTCCAGCTCACTTCCAGATCACTTTAATTCTGTTCTAATACAGTCTGTATAGTTGCCAAGGTCTGACTTGACAAGCCTGTGTGGGAAAAATAAATTTTAAGAGTATCAATAACAAAAAAAACTTACAGCATTTTTGTCAAATGTTACAGGTAGCAGATAAGAAAATACTATTGCTATCATAACATCATATACGTGAAGTCAATGCTTAACTTTAAATTACCATTCTTTCTTCAAGTGTGGAAGAAAACCCTGATAAGCTGTTTGAAGTATCTTCTAAATAAAAGATATATGGTAAAGGAGTTATAATAGAATTCAATCCTGCAGAAAAAAAAAGTTATTTAAAGAGCAATAAACCATTTATGATATTTCAATTTAGTTAAAAAAAAAAATCCCCCAAAAGCCCCACAGCTGAGTATATAGAATTTATTAGAGACTTACAAAGATGTAATTTACATAGGTTTGGTGGGGACTTTTTATTGCTTCAGCATCAGAATACATCAGAAAATAAGTAGATCTCCACCTTAGAGAATGGAGTGAGTTTTAAATCCATGGAATTTTGTAGAGCTATAGTATTTTTGTTCTGAATTACTGAGCACAGGAAATGAAAAGGGCAATCATATTACAGAGCAATATTAGAGCCCACAGATAAAATACTTAAAAGCAAATTTTTACTTTTTGAGGAAATTTTAAGCAAAAAGAATAGAAATTTCATAACAGTGGTTTTCTGTGAAATTTACAAAAAAGAGAGTGGTGTTCTTTATATCTATCAAAGCCATGAGGAAGGGTAACAGTGTAATTTCATGGAAAAATGAGAAAATGCATTTTCAGGAACAAGACTTAGCTGAGAATGTTGCACTCTGTGATTGAAACCATCCCTGCTATACAAGGAATGATTCAGTGTCTGGCAGACAGTAAAGAGAAAAGTCGTTGGCTTTTTCATTACTAAAAGCATTTTATATTTAATCTTCTTTCCCCAAAAGCAGCTGCAAAACATGGAGAAATGCTGTAAGAAGCAATTTTACCTCTCTGGAGAGCAAGATGTGCATTGACAGTGAGAGTAAGTTCTATGCCAAGCAACAAATAAGGAAAGCATTACACCTTTTTGAGTTTGAAAAAGTTTAGATAAGAGTGCTGTGGCTAGCACTGACATACACAATGTCTATACTTGGTACCCATTCTGTTCTCCTTTCTGACACAGCTGCCTGTCCAAGGGAAGCAGTGAATTAATTCCTTGATTTTCTTTGCTTGTGTGTGCAGCTTTTGCTTGCCTTGTTAAACTGACTTTATCTCAACCCATGAATTTTCCGGTTTTTATCTTTCCAATTCTCTCGCTAATCCTACTGGTGGGGGAGTAAGCAAGTCACTGCTGGTGGTTGGTTACTGGCTGGGGTTAAACCATGACAATCTTACATAACACGAAAAGAATTTTACAAAAATTGATAATCAAAGTTATTTCAAATTAAACATCTTTAGTTGATTGAACAACAGTAATTTTTCCACTCACTTTGAATTTCAAATAACTCTTTTTGACCACCATTCCATTACCCCAAAATAAGTGTGATCACAGTGTTGGGATATTGAGGGGAAATATGTGTTAGTATTTTTTTTCCAGCAAGATATTTAGTGGATTATCTTAATGTAATTGCACTTCATCTAGCTTTTATAGTGCCTTCTGTTTAGTTAAGGTAACTGTTTCTTTCCATTAGTTGGAAACTAATCTGAAATCACTCGGTTTCCAGCTGGTTGTTTTGATATCAAATTTTGTTTAAGAACTTGACTACTTTCAGTTGCCTTCCTCTGATCTGTGCTAACCCCTTGAACAGAGACATCCAAAATGACTTTGTCCTTGTAATTTTAGTTTAGCAAATTAGTGTAAACTGGACTTTTTATGCGGTTGAAATAAATACCCTGGTCTATGAACTTCAGCAGCTAAGTCTGATTGGAATTCTGCTGTGAAACCATAAATTATTCAGAATGTGATGAATGATTTTTAAAATATCTGGATGACCAAGTGAGAATGCCGATGGTTGATTATACACTGTAGGCACAATATTATGGGTGTTGGAAACTCTTAAGTGTTCAGATATAAAATAGAAATATCAGGCATTCTGTGTATCTTATTATTTTACTTTCAACTACCTGCAGCATATAATAGTCTGCTTTGAGAGCTGACAAATAGATCTGTTTGGAATGGAAATGTTTTCTAGTAATATTTCCTCAGTGCCCTTTATATGCAACCATTAATCATCTCTCTGAATTGCTCTTTCGGGAGATAAGAGAAATTTTGCTGTGCACACACTGATTTCATCTCTATGCTTTAAATAGCTTTTGTTTTTCTTTTCTGAATGTCTCTTAAAAATACAGAAAAACTGTGTGATCACTGTATTTCTCATATGTGTGCAAGCTGAATTGTCAGAAGCATTTATTGTCTCAGATTATAGAAGAAGCTATTGGCAAAAAAACATACATTTAATAAAACCTGAGACGCTAATCTTGCTGCCTGTGAAAATCTCTCATTCTGTGTGTCATGAATTTTGTTTGCATTTAATTGATAAATCATCAATGAGAAGCCTATGTCTGTGGAAGACATCTAGTACTCCTTGTCAAAACACTTTTTCAACTACTGACTTACCTTAAATACTGCCTTCCTGCTATTCTTCAACAGTGTTCTGGTCTCGTATGAGGGGACAGAAACAAAAAAACAGTTGGATGCATAGGAGTCAATTAAAGCACCATTTTAAAATGAATATAAAAATACTAACAAACTGGAAATGTACCCTAGCTTGTTTCATGTGACATCACATTAATGTTAGAGAGCTACTGTTTTATAAGCTACCAGGCTATGAAGTTTGTACTTTGAATTTGTGAAGTAAGAGCCTAATGGTATCAAATTTAAGAAAAGAAGAAATCTTCTCTGCAGAAAAAATGTGATCCTTTATATAAATTCACTGTCCTTTCTTAAGACCCATTGCAGTTTTTAGAGGCATGGGTTTTCAATGAAGTACTGACTGTGTGGTCTTTACTTCTTAAATAATTTTATTCAGCACTTCTTAAATTTTAACACTTTACATTAAAATTCACTGTACATTTGGAGATGTGGGGAATACTAATGTGCTGATAGCTTCTTGCTTCCATGATTTATGATAGAATATATATTTCTATTCTTTCTGGCGACTCTTGTTACTTCTAAAAGTTTTTTTAGGTTTTACATATTTTTCCTACTATAGACACATTTTTTAAAGCATAAAAATTGTATATGTTCAATATTTATGTTTATATCAACAGTGGACTTACTTGTTGAATTAAAGAACTAGTAGACAAATAGGTGTTTTCCTGCTCCAGCACAGACAATTCTTGCAGACAGCCATGTTAACTGCACTCTAAATAGAATGGGAAATAAATTACTTGTAATTTTTTTTCTCCCACTTTTTGTTCTTTCCAGTTGGTTTGAATTGCAGACAGAAAAAAAATATTATGGAAATAGATATGTTTAAGTTTTAATTGCTACTTACTTTTAATTATTGCAGATGTTATTAAGAATAAAAAAAAGAATATATAAATAGATTTCACACAAGTTGCAAGAAGGTATAGGGTTGGTAAACCCTGTTTTAGGTTGAAAGAGAAACTGAACTTTGTTTTAACTAAGATAAAAGGAACTACATTGATGCTACTAAGAACAGAGAAGTTTTTAGTTCTCCCAAGGTCCTGAATTCCCAGATTAACTGTACTCTTTTGTCACCAGATACCTTCTATCATAAATGTGGATTGGATCACCATGTACCAGACTTTATTCATTCATTACAGGTGAAATGCATCCTTAGGGGGCAGGGGTTGTGATTATTCAGTGCTAAGAAGGAATAAAAATGTGCTTGACTCACCTCCCCCTCTTTCTTTCCAAGGGTGTACGGTGCATTAAGAGTTTTTTTCTGATTCAGTGCAGTGCTCCACCACTTTCTCTCTCTCTCTCTTTCTCTCAGCCTGATGGAGGCAGTGCTACCTGTACTACCCCTGAATGAGTCTGCACACGCTTTTATAACATACTTCCAAGAGATTTGTTGGTTTGTTTGGTTTATTTTTCAGCAGAAACCAAATGAGGTTTGTACCAAGCCTGTACCAAGCCTGAAATATTTTTGTGTGCATAATTTCCTTTATGCCAATGTTTTTTCCTCTTTGTGTGATACTAATCTGTCTAGACTCTGTTTGCAGTAAACACGCTGCCTAACTCCATGTCAGGCAGTTGTCAGATGTGTTGTGCTTTTTTTGTGTGTATTA
>WAAE01008457.1:0-19889 GCA_013400495.1 Nicator chloris
CACTCAGAGCTGGAGAAGCTCATGCAGCATAGAAATAACTTTTGCAGAGTTGTTATTAACAAGGAATCTGATAGGTGACCTCATTGCTCTCTACAGCTTCCTGAGGAAGGGGAGTGGAGAGGGAGATGCTGATCTGTTCTCCTTGATATCCATTGATGGGATTGGGTGGCAACAATTAAAACCTGCATCAGGGGAAGTTTAAATTGGACATTAGCAAGTATTTGCTGAGAGGGTGGCCAAGTACTTGAACAGGCTTCTGAGAGGGGTGGTTGATAAAGCTATAGGATCCAACAAAGAAGTAATGAGGATGACAAAAGAATAAGGCAGAACAAACTGAGTGCCCTGGTTACTTGACATTCTGGGTCCATTCAAACAAAATACAGTTGCTGCAGTGAAAGAAATCAATGAAGAAACATCTGGAGAGAAGAGATAGAGGCCCTATCAGCACTGTATCTTGGGAGCTGTGTCCTAGAATGCAGTGACTGAAAGAAAATTTAGTGGTTATGATGGACAAGCCACAGTGATCACTACCTTGGGGTAAGAAATGCTGGTGCATTTCTTATGCTTTACGTGCTCCAGCATGGACTCTGCATATGGGGAAATTATTTACTTCTGTTACATTCATAGTGCTGATACTAGAAAACTGCATACATTTTTAATACACACATTTAAATGTATTTTAAACACTAGAGGTGTGGGAGGGTAGGAAAATGCCAGACAAATTCCTTCATGCCTGGGAAAAAATATTTTACAGTAGCAGAGGTAGGGAGTTCAATCTGTTGATTTTATCAGAAAAAATTGATTGACAGCTGACTTGATGCGAACATATAAATATCTTCATTTATATGGGAAGAAAATGCAAGGTACTAGAACACTACCTTCCTTATTAAAGCAAGGACAGACATAGATATGATATTTGGAAAGAGAAACCAGACAATCTGAGATAAAAAATAAACTTTTTTTAGACAAAAAATATGGTTAACTCACTAAAGGGAGTTACAAAGGAAAACAGTGAATGTTTTCAAAACAAGACTAGATAGATTCTTTATATCCTTGCCTTTTAGTGAGCTCCAAACTTGAGCTGGGACATGGGCAATAAGGTGAATGTTCATACCTGGTAGGGGTTGGTTGGCCAGCGTACATGAGAAACTTGCTCTCGCTGACCTGAAACACTGGATCCAAAATTGTCCCCTTGAGCATGATGGGCATCCTGAATTCCCTCTGTATTCCTGTGATCCTCACAGTATCACCGAATCGTTTAGTTTGGAAAAGACCTTTGAGATCATTGAGTCCAACCTGTGACCTAACACCGCCTTGTCAACCAGACCGTGGCACTGAGTGCCACATCCAGTCTTTCCTTAAACACTTTGAATACACATTTCTCACATCCTTTATGGATAAATTTCAATAGTGGAAATTTATTGTCACTTTTGCACTCTTGATTTAGATGTCTGGAAAGAGTGAGGGGTGAGTCAGAAAGCCCTACTCACAGTTTTAGAAACCATTCTCTTGCTCAATAACCTACTGGGGGAAAAAAGATAGAAAAGAGTACCAGTGGAAGAAGTACTAAGACAACTTTAATGAAAGTTTCCAGGGAAATACTATTTCAATGGCTTCTACAGGCTTTGTAAACATACTGATTTCAAGCCCTCTATTAAACAGAACAGCAAAAGCTGTGGCTAGTTTTATTTTAGTGGTTTGAACAACAGTGATAACAAAAACAGCAGCTTTACTTTTCCCTTCCAGAAAGCAACAATGTCAGCTAGAATTGGCAGCCACCTGAAAATAAAGTGAGGCCCCAAACAGCTGAGAGACAACAGCTGACATTTCCCACACTGCTGTACATCCAGGCTTCTTTCCCTGTAATTCTGTGCAAAACCTGCCAGCTTTTTGCTGTTATTTGAAAACAGGATTAGGGCAAGTAAAATGAACTAGGAGTTCAAGAACTTTTTTCCTCTGCCTTTGTTTGTCTGGTTACTTTTCCAGAATGACAGGATGCATTTCAATTGAAGCAGTTGACAGTCTTTGTATGTCCTCTCTGCAACCTTTTTATGGAACTTTTTATTCTCTTTTCTTATTTTTTCCTCTGTAACACGTGCTACTAATGCAACATTTTACTAGTAGTAACTAGTATTTTTTAAGTGTGAACAATGTGCTTTAGGACATTTAAAACACAGGGGGAGAGACTATTTACAAGAGTATTTAGTGACAGGACATAAGGGGGAATAGCTTCAAACTGAAAGAGGGCAGGTTTAGATTAGATATTAGGAGAAAATTCTTTACTGTGAGGATGTTGAGGGCCTGGAACTGGTTGCCCAGAGATTGTGGATGTCCCACCCCTGGAAGTGTTTAAAGCCAGGTTGGATGGAGCAATCTGATCTAGTGAAAAGCATCCCTGCCTCAGGCCAATCTACATTTCTATGAAATAGGTCTCAGTTTTAGGCAATCTTTATTGGAAACAAAGAATATAGTTCAGAAAAAACCAAAACAACTAAAACCAACCACCCCAGCTGATCCAGAGAATAATCTTCTGGCAGACTTTGTTTCTAGCACAACCACATACTATACAGAATGTTATGGAAGGTCAGATGCAGCCACCTGTGCTGGAGAGAAGCTCTGCAGGTTTCAGTAAAAACTACTTACTGAGTTAATTAATATTACCAAAGGAGACAAGATCAGTCCCATAAAAAGAGAATATACTTTTATGGAAATGGATTAGCATTATCAAGTTTTGCAACTCAGAAATGAGATTTTGAATACTGAGTTGGGTACAACTACAGCTGAAACAGATTCAGAGGAGAAAAAATTTTAAAAAAGGTTTCATGACAGACTGAGACTATAGAAGTTAGGAAGGAAAGACGAGAGTACATACACAGACAAGGAAATCTTTATAGGGCACTAAAGGGAATGAGCATTGTCTTAATTTATTGAAGAAACAGGGTGTAGATGAGGCCCCCTGAATTACATATTCAGAATAATAGTCTAAGCTTATTTTAGCCCTTGCACTTCTGATAGACAAGGATAAGACTTCAGCTGGAAAAATTACAGTAATAAAATAAAAACCTGTGCAGGACACCAAAACAGATTTCTGAAAAAGGAAACCAGAATCACAATTTAATCATTAGACTTTGTGTTAGGAGACTAGACAGTAGCACTGAGCCTTTGAGAGAGCTTGGAAAATGATGATGGGCAGGAAGCTACAGAAATTTGCATCAGTTGAGGAAAAAGTGGAGGAATCATCCTAAATGACAACATTCAAAAGTCCTTTGGATCAGGACTCTACAAAAAGCTATCTAATTTCAACACAAGGACCATGCACAAACAGATGAGATCACCCACAATTTCAATGAAAAGGCAAGCTGGCAGATTTTTTTAAAACAGGTGACTGAAAGATGCACCTAGTTCATGACCTCTTTAAAGGACTAGTTCTTGCCCTCTCCCATTAAAGATCTTTTGATTTAACCCCCCTGAGGTAATACATTCATAAGGGACCGTATATTCATTTGACACATGCCAGTAGGACTGAAGAATTCAAATTGAAAAATGGTATGCAAGGGGAAGACTCAACAACAAAAAACCAATTTATTAGTATTAAAAAGTGTGGGAGAATGGTGCTGTAAGACAAAAAGAAGTCAAAGTCAGAGTAAAGATAATAGAAAAAAAATTTAAAAAGATGATGTCTTAAGCACCATTCAGAGAGAACAATTGGAGTTTTGACAGAAATCAGTAGAAAGGAGAAGCGAACCAAGGAGTAGTAAAGATGAATACAAAGAAACAATCAAAAAACAATGAAGACATCAAAACACTTTAAATCTTTTCTTTTTTTTTCCAATTAACTGTTCTTAACAAAAAAAATCAAGGTTTGCTTTAATTAAATTTGGGTTTTTTCCCCTTTTTGATAAAACAAGAACAAAATAGTCAATCTTTTTGGTTTTAATATAACATTTTTCTTCGCCTCAACCCTTTATTCTCAAGGGCAAAGTGGAAATGGAAAAGGACTTCATTTTGAAGGAAAAAGTGTTATATTGATTTTTGAAACTAATGTATCTGGTTACTTTTTGAGCTATGAATCCCAAAAGTTATGTCAAAATTTTAAACATGAAGAGATAAGAAAGAGGGCATTAAAGACAAAACCCGCATGTTTGGAAATTCCCAAACTTGGAAAGTGAATAAGCAAAGGCTTCATTTCCTAGAGGTGAGAGTGTGAGGATGAACAACCCTGGTGAAAGTCACTGAGTGGCAAAATGCAGAATCAGTCTTTCCAGCTTTACTAGTCTAATGCAGCTCCAAAATCAGCATAAGGTAGTGAAGTCGGCCAGCAGGTCTTCACACAGCAGGGCTTTTAGCAAGGTAAGTCAGAAAATCTGTGTCCTGACTGGCGTGTGTTTTTTTCTTGGCAGCCAATAACAGGTGCTAAAAGAGAACAATGGGCTGTTTGACATACACCAGGGCTGAATCCAGGATGAGTCCTGATTACCTCTGTTATCCAAATGGATATTTGTTTCTGAGAGTGCCTGGGCTGTAACATGCAAGTGTGAAATAAATGAGAAAAACATACAAGGTTTAGAGACAGGAAACTCCGTGGAGACAAATGGAAAGGTAATTGCACAGGAGAACAAAGGGATTTATGTAAATGCACCTGGGTACCTTAGGTGAACATTTCAGTGACTGCATCTCCCCATGCAAGGGAATTCAACTTCTGAACTCTCTCTCAACACTTTCTTTTTAATCTTGTTTTTTTTCCACAGATTTCTGGCTTTAATTGTGCAGATCTTAAGACCTTAAGGATGTTGTTTTCTGTTAATGATGATACACAAAGCTGACATGAGGTCAGAACTTAATTAATTTCAGTTGTTTGACTACTTCTAGAAGGCAGCAGGAGAGGGGAAAAGATTAATACTTTATGTCTTTCGAAAAACCAACAACAATTATTTTAAATAAAAAGACCTTCTCTCTCCAGGAGTAACAAAAATGTAGTGTACAGAAATAGATGGCACAATTTGTGACTGTGTGAATTTTTTATGAAGATGTATTTCCACATTTGCTTCTCCTTAATCATGTGAGTTACAAGCATGGTTTCTGATAAGTATCCTATTTTTGTGGCTCTGACTGCATACTGCTAATTCCATTTTCAAATAATGTATCCTTAAGTGGCATATGTATGTTTGTGCCCTAGGAACCCATCAGCAGAAAAGAATATTGAGTATAATTGATCCAGTTTTGACAGCCACAGAATACAGTATTTTGTTGGCATATGCAATTGGTGCTTTTCTTCTCAGCCTAGGAAAGAAAACATTCTGGACTTCTGGTTGGCTTCTGTGACAAACACTATCAGTAAAAGGCAACAGAGTTGTGCCAATCATAGTAAAATTTTTCCTCTGAAAATCTTTCATGCTAGAAGAGTAGTTTTTTCAAACATTACTGTATGTGAAACTACTAGAAAAAGAGTATAAACTTGTGTTTTAGCAAAAAACAGCTATTTTTATTCTGTCATATATCTTCGGGTATATGAAGACAATTTATATTCTGTTTCCGTTCAGGCCTGTGAATCCAGTTCTGTGGTGAAGTTATGTAGCTACTGTGAAGAGTCTGCAAAATAAACACCGTATTGCATCTTGGGTGCTGTAGTAATTCTGCTGGCTTTTACTTTTTAAAATTACAAGGCAGATGAACTAACAGGAGGGGAGAGTGTTTCTTTGCCTGAAAAGTAAAAAGAAAATGAACCAACCAAATCTCAAACTTAAACAGAAGAGACCATGGAAGAAACAAGTGCTCTTAAAACTTTCTCTAGTGATGGGTACCAATAGATAGATAGTCTTTTTTTCTCTACCAGAATGTTAGTGGAAAAATAACAATTTCCACAAATACTTTCTCTGCCAGAGTGACATTTCATCATCTGCAGTACTTACCCCTTAGGTCCCTTCAGAAAACCCTGGGCTTATGTGCATATCATGGCATTTTTCTCTCATATTTCCTCTCTTTATCTCTTCCTCTTCCCCTCTGCCTGCCTTTCTTTTCTTCTCTGTCCCACTCCATCTCTTCTTCTTTCGTTTCCTCTCCCCTCTCCTCTCATATTTTCCTAGTTAAAATGTCAGTGGATCATTCTCCGCCTGTGTGCCTGCACAGAGAGGATATGGGCAGGATAATTACCTGTTCAAAATGCTATAGCACAGCTTCCAGTCGGGACTGGAAGGAATTAAGTGATGGCTGAGGAAGTCAGTTGGAGAGGAGAGAGCATCTGAGCGAGTTTTAGCCGTGGCAGATGTGCAGGAGCCTTGTGTGCTGACTGCACGTAGGTGGCAGTGGCTGGCAGTAGTCAGGTGCTCAATGGGTGGCTCTGCATGTGGCTGTAAAGCCACACAAGGGCCACCGGACAGCCTTGGGTTAGAAACTGCCCAACAGTGTCCTTGGCCAAGGGGGAGGATCCTGCCTGTGGGTAACCAAGAGTGGGAACAGGAACCAGGGCTGAGCAGGGCTGCAAGGTCACTGATTCATCACACTTAACAGAGGAAATCTGAGAAGGACTCGCACCTTAGTGTGGGATGGCCATTGATGCTGCCCTGTGTTGGAGTTTGCACTCCAACAAGTGCAATGAGATGGGACTGCCAGGGTAACTTTCCTCGAGCTTTATTACAGCACCAGTCTCATCAGTCTCATTACAGGGGTTGAAACAATTGAGAGATGTCAACAGCTCAAGTTTTTCCTGCCGCAGCTAAAAATTTCTTTGTTAGAAAGCATCTTAAAAACTTTTTAGCCAATTGCTAAAGCTTACAGACAGTTGTTTTAGCCAATCAATTATAGCACATGAACACCTGCTTCAAACAATACTTGCTTGTATGCTTTTCTATTAACAATGCACAATACCCTTATTAAGCTTAAGACCTTCTACTGTCTTGTCAGGCACATATTTCTGCAGTGTTAAGATTTATTCAAGCCAAACCTAGAAACTCAGCCTATTGTTTCCATGTCCTTGCTTGCTATTCTACTGTATCTTTTCCAGTTTCAAAGTTTTCAGCTGCAGCAAATTCTAAATTCTCAGCTCTCTGTCTCTGAGGCCTGCTTTTTAACTCTTAAGAATCCTTTTTACCTTTAGCATTTCCCACAATTCCCCCACTCAGTTCAACTAAAAACAATTCTCCTTTGTTGCTTGTTTACGACCTTGGGTTACACAGCTCTATTATAATACATATTTCTCTCTGCTTATCTAAGGTGCTTCTCTTGCTTGCTTTAAGCATTGTAATTTTAAAACACAGCAATTAATGCTGTAAAAGATCTGGTCTATTCCAAGGTTTTAAGTCAAATCTGGTAGTAGTTGCTGGGCTTGGTGGCTGTGCAGCTTGGCTCTGAAGGTGACATTGGGAGCACTGTGACAGCACAAAGTAGAGACAAGGTGTGCAAGCAGCACATTCAATATTCACAGGCAAACCCACGTGCAATGTACACAGACAGAAGGCACAAGGTAACAAGCTTCAGTTAAAACAACTCCTTGGCAATTTCACCAAAGAGACAAGGACTGTACCTGACCTGTTCTCACTGCCCCATAAAAGGACAATTTGTGTCCCCTTCAAGGCATCTCTGGATACAACTACACATGGGTACAGACACTGCCAAACCTGGGCCTGCATTCACTCCTTCAGATCAAGGTCATTATTTCATACACACACTTTCCAACATTACAATCTTGGCTATCATAGTGGTCATCTCTAAAAAGAAGACAGCTCTTCTATCCAAGCCAATACTGAGCACAATCCCCTTCTCATTAGTTTCTTGTCCCTCCATAATTCAGTCCTGTTATAGTTTCTGAGCATAGACAAACTTCTGTCCTATTTATGGAATAGGATAAAGGAATAGGAATGAATATTTTAAAATTCCAGTTGGCAAATCTGCCTGGGTTTTGCTGGACTTACCTTTCACTGGGAACAGCTTTTTCAAATCTGAAATGATGTTTAAATCTTTCTATTTTTTTAATAAAAATAATCTCCCACAAACAAGTTGAGTTCATCATAAACAGGCATATTTCCTTTTACAATTTCTTGTAGAAACACCCTATTGGCATATTGGTGCTATTAAAGTACAATTTTCTGACTCCAAATACTGCTGTGAGCAGAACAGTGGGGACTTTTTTTTTTTTACCCTTTTTTAATAGAACAGAATATCTGGTATTCTATATAATCTAATTGCAAGTAAGATCATACTTCAGAAATTAAAGCCTGTGTCCAAGCTGAGGCGACAGATAACCTTCAAGACCACCATAGTTTACTAAAGGATTTGGAGAAACAAACTTCAACGTGAACTTTAGAATCAAATATTTTGAGCTAGAGCTATGAAAAGGGAATCCAGCTCGTTCTAAACACCATCTGTTTGCTGAGTGTACTTGCATATTTGCAATTGCTTTATTCCACAAACTGCTATTTACTACCCCAGAATGTCTCTTGGTGTGAAGACAACATCTCATAATAAGACGCTTTTCCATTTTGGGGCTACTGTTGGTGGATCGTGTAGTGGTATTAAGATTACCAAGTTTCTCCAGGATCTGAACAAAGCAAACAAAACAATTAGTGAAACTTTAAAACACAGTGAAAATTATGCTCTTTGCTATGAGAAGGATGCCAAAAGAGAAACTGCAAAAATAAGAATAATTTAGACATTATTTCTCTTGTCATGTGTCATACTTCCAGCTTCATGTTTTTCCCCATGCTTATAATTTCTGTTTTTTGATAATTACAAAGAACAGGCACTGTATGTGTTCTGATATGAAGGCTAACATTAAAAGTTTCTTACCCCACACAGTACTTTTTGGGGTTTTTCCTAACTTTTTAATGATGTTTTCTTTTTCTCTTCCCATTTAAGATTTCACTATCAATGCAAACAGAGACATTACAGAAAAATTACATATAGAGGCAGTACTTAAAGCTTTAAACAGTAATCTGAGTTGGACTGTACTGCTGAAAGCAGGGATTCGTCTGTTTTCTATAAAATACAGCATGCACAGTGTGCTCCCCTAAATTATAGCATTTAAGGATGGCCTCCTAAATGACTGTCTGTGCCAGCACGATTGTCTCTGCAGCAGACAACCCCAGAAAGCCAGGGAGCTGCTTCCACAGTAGAGCTAAATTTATACCCTGCCTTAACCCATTTCCACATGGATACTGTTCCCATTTCTGGCACAGCAGCCACAACACAGAAACACTTTGCAGACAGTATGGTATTTCTCTCTCCCTGCCAGATTAAGTTGGAACATCTATACTCCCTAGGGTCATGGGTAATGGAGAAGTTCCTACAGACAGCATGTTGCCTGTGAACCATGGGTCAAGATTATCTAAGATCTGCATTGTGGGACCCTTAGTCAGAAAAATCACCCTTATTCTTTCAGGAAGCCTGTTTTGAAGCCAGCTGAGGTAAGTAACTGTTACTGAGGAATATCCTCATGTTCTTGTCAAGAAACTGCTTGCTACTGAATTAACCAAAATTATTTGATTCAAAAAGGATAGTTGTGATAAATGAAATGTTTTCTGTGTGAAACTCTCTTTCTCAGGGAAAGCAATTCCACAGCCAAAGAATGATGGAAAGCTTCCTGTCCTCAAGAAGCAAATATATAAACATATATAATTGCAAACATGTAATGTGATAATTTTACTGCATATAGAGCATAACTACTGATGTGTAGTGTAGTCAGTTCAAACATACTGAAAATGAATGATGATGAGGCCAGCAGATAAGCAAAATATCTTTCTGCTGCTATATAATCAGCTTGATCAAGTTGCATTAACACATCAGTGCTGTTTTGGGCTCAGTGCTATTAGCAGATAAAGCACTTAAAAAATTATCCTGACATTTATCTTCTCCAGTTACATTAACCCATTCCCTGCTCCATTAGAAGTTAATTCATGAACTTAAGTTTCTTTTTTTGTACCATTACACAAAAGGTTATCTGAGAGCAGGGTTGCTTAAGCACTATTTTTGACTGCCTTGTTTGACATTTTTTTCTTTAATTACATTCTTTGAGTTATTTATGTTGTACTAGCATCTGTTTGTCATTAGGTACAATACAACAAGCACAGTGAAGGTTAGTTAATCCAACATTTTCTGATTCTGCTATGGATCAGCAAAGATACTGAGCATTTCAGTGACACCATCCCACTGCCCTTCTCAAAACAAGCCCTCTTTCCCCCTGCTCACATGCTTTTAGTCATATAGTAACATCAACACAGAAAAATTTGGCCTTAAATAATTCCTGAAATCCTCATAGAAACGTATATCCAAAAAGTTACTTTGAGATTGCCTAGACAGCACATCTTGGAGTCCTGGGAGAATCCAAGGTTTTGCAGTTTGTCTGTTACAGTACTTGGGGATGCAGTGGAAAAATGATGCTTTTTCCAACTTTATCTTGTCTGGTTTGGCTTTCTTCTCCTGATTTTTGGGTGGACCAGAGTTTTCCAACTTTTTCACTGCTGACCAAAAAGTACTGCACCAAACTGTTCAACCTTCACTGTTAGTCACCTCTCACCAGAGCACAGTCTGTGGCACTCTTGGTCTGAGGGATGGGATTTCTCAGCCTTCAGCTTGGCATCAGGTCCCTCTGAATTTAACAAGCCTTTGCTTTCAGAGGAAATGGGCACAGAGTCAGACTAATGTTGAGAGCTTAGAAAAATCTCATTCTTGGTGTCACCTCTCTTTCATTAGTGTCTGAGTCAGATCCTCACCTTGAGTGTACTAGAACAGCTCCATTGATTTAAAGGGAGCTGCACTGATTTACACAGCTGAGGACCTGTCTGCCTCTATTTACACAGCAGTTCCTCGACCCTTTAGTGGGTATAGGAGCCTTGTAATGAGAGTTTAGAGACCAGTTGTCAAACCAAAAAACAATTGCGTCAAAGTAATGGAACATTGCCTTAAGTTGTCATGAATGTGCTGAGCCCGAGCCTGGTGCTGATCTGCACATCGTGTGTACCTCTGAGCCTCTCCATGTACACTGCACATGACAGAGATCCCAGGCTGGCTTTCAGTGAGCAAAGCCAGCTCTAAGCCTCTCTGTGGACACGTTGGTGTAGCACACACAGCAGGGCTGGTTAGTATGCTGAAACAGCTGCCTCCCCTGAGAATGGGGCAGCCAGCTAGGCAGGCTGTGACACTGTGCTGTGCAATACAGAATGTCCTTTAGGCTCAGTTATTCAGAACTGGCCTCCTACCACCTCTGTGGTTTTACCACTTTTAGGTAGAAAAACAACTGCTTACCTTCACTGCCTATGTAGTCTCACACTCTTAAAATGCACTTATTATCATTGCACCGTAACAGTGTTGCTGTTGCACATGAAAAAGACAACAAGTGGAAAAAACTTTGCACTAAACCCACCCTCAGGAAAAAAAAAATAAACAACAGAGCATTGCAACCATTGTCCAGAACTCCTGTGTTTAAAGCTAGCCTGGATAACAGGAGAACTTCTCAGCACTTCCTTCCCTTTCTTACTCAGGAGGCATTGAAACAAAAGAAAACTGAAATGCTAATCCATATGGATGCTCAGCTAATGTGCTCTTCAGAAAGTGCCCAGCACCCACTGATAAATAACGTTATAGCTTGGAGATCAGTGCAAGCAAGAGACTGGAATTGGCACGAGGAAAAACAACATTTGTGGATTTATCAAAAAGAGATTTGCTCAAGTTTTTGCAAAAAGTTTGTGGCAGAACAAGAAATCCAGGTGGGATCTCTTGAGAACTAAAGCTAACATCCTTTTCTGTAGGACGTCCTTCCTGTCTCTGTATAGCTAGAGGGAAATGTCTGAAAAAACCAGCACATTTTGCACTGCTCTCTAAAACGATTCTGTGTTCTTGTCAACTGGTATATCTTTCTTCATGAAAATCAGTCTCTCATCATCTAACCAGCCCTGAAGCTCTCTCTGCATAGATTGTCATAACTGAGCCTTGACTCTGTTTTGCCTTTGAAGATAAGACAGCGTGTTCTTATTGCAGTATCTGTCTAAATTTCCTAATGTGCCAAGCCAGGGGCTGGTCTATCTTTCCTTCTCCTCCTTCCCCCACTTTGTTGTCATTTCTCTTACATGAAAATGTCCGAAGCCTGGTATAAAACTCAGAGAAGTCCATGGAATGACCCATTGACTTGACTAAAAACTGGATCCAATATATAAAAACAGAAAATTTCAGAAGCAGTTTAACTTAATTCAGTAAAAATTTAATTTAACCTAAGATTTAGATTACCTAAGCATCAGAACTAGAGGTGCCACAAGTCAGTGCACTCCATGTAGCAATTTAGGATGGTTCAGGGACTTCATCCCCTCCCACCAAGCCATCATGGAGTTAACTACAACACTGGGAGCAAAGTACTCATGTCAAAATAGCCCTGGCCTCAGCCTAATGATTCCCCCAAGAGGCAAGGCTCGTTAGCTTGTGCACTGTGCCATAGTAATGTGCTATTATCCGGGATACTTCCATGCCTTCAAACCAGTTTGTAGGACCAGAAACGCCCTGTGGAGCTGACAGACATGAGTCGTTTCCCCATTCCCGTTAGAAATCAGGGTATCAGTCCATCCCTTTGTTAATCGCTGATGAGAAGGTGTGGGACCTGCTGCAGGGCTGGTCAGCTATCTCTGGTCATTATGGCAGAAAAGCAGCCAAACGCTTTTGTAGTAAAACCACTTGTGTCTAAATGCCTGGTATATATTTCTACACCAAGGCAGCATGTTCTGGTGTGGCCAAACTAACCCTTCTCTACCCAAGAAGTTAAAAAATTCGGATATAGATGATTTTGAGGTATCATTTATATGTATGTGTCTATATTTGTGCATATATGTGTGGAAATAAATGCATCCATATGAAACAAATGGAGGCAATTACAAACTAGCTGTGTTTTGAGGAAACATTTAAAAAGAAAATTAACCATTTTTCTTGATGTTTCCCCCGATATTTTCAGTGAAATATCTAAATTACATAATGAAATAGTAAAATTTCTTGGCATTTAAACGTTTAAAAATATCCACCTAACTAATTTCACAGGTGTAACATACATTAAGTAAATACAGGACTGCCCTGTGGTACATAACTGGTTTACATTGCATATATGTGGATTCTTTCCAGATTAGAGGTCCTCCTTTTCCTACCATACAGCCAGCTATTAGTCTTCCACTAGGAAAATTATTTATTTATTGGGAATTCAATCCACAGTTTTGCTGACAGTTGTGACTGATGGGGAGAAGAAATGGCAGAAGAATGCCACCAATGTCTTCAAAATCAGCCTGATTCCCTCCCTCAAACACGTTTTGAAATTCACCAGTTGTTGCTGCTGTCCAGATTCTAGGATTCTAGCTACCTTACCTGAAAAGCTGAACAGATGGAATTTGTCAACATTTGCTCATTGCCTCTGCTGCTGGTTGCACAGCTGAGCCAATTCAAACACGTCTCATTCCTTTAGTCGGCTGGCCCTGTTCCTTTCAAGGATGAGTAGATCTTATCTCAGCAGGCCCAGTTCTCCCTTTTGAGTGACAACTTCGGACGTTTCAGACTTCAGTGAACTGCAGAATTCAGTTTAGAAAGCATCTAGTTTCCGCTCCAGTCACTAGGTACCCTAGACATCTTTATCCACGCCTCTCTTGGGGTCTCTTCAGCTTCCAGACGACCCCTGACTTTATCTTGTTTTGCAGGTTTCAGGAATTCACTGACAATTCACTTGTTTTGTCATTGAGTTCCAATGCAAGATGCCTTTTGTGTTACTTATCTACAGAAAGCTCTATTTTTTAAAATTTCTTTCAAGCTTAACTTCCATCATTGTACAAATCCTCATCTTTCTCAGCCAAAGCATTTTCCAAGTTTCCCTGGTCTACTCCTCTAAGAGAACAAAGAGAACTACAAAGAATAACTGGATTACTTTTTTTTGACCCCACAAAAATTCCACCCCACTCAGATATGTTTGTTTTTTTCAGATTTCCCATCTTTTCCTACTATTCATATTGTTACTAATACAGGGGATCTATGGCACTAAAATAACAGCTCCGAATTCTGCTTTCTTTTTGGTTTTCCTGAGCATATAAACTTCTCATTTTCATTTGACTTTAATTATTCTTCATATATATCAAATGCCTATTTTCTGGAAAGTTTAGGTGGTTCCTAAAAAGGTACATTTTATTCAAGGGTCAGACCTTGCATTTTGCAATTTGCAAATATTAAATATAGAACAGTAGACATTTGAAAAGCAAGGATATTTGTTTAGCAACAGTCAGATATTAGTATTATCACCTAGCTGATAGAAGTATTTCACAAAATCGTAAACTGATATAGATACAGATATAATTCAATCTTATCTAATGCTACACTTCACTAATGCCAAGTTACAGCTTTGGCAAAAGAGGTCTGATGGTTCTTTGTGTCTTTTAAGGTGCTGCTACTGTTGGCTTCTCATTCAAACGTGCCCCCACACATATTTTCATCTTCAGCCGGTACCTGGTGGTAATTAACATCACTCTGTTCCTTATTTGCCTTTAAGACACTCTGGAGAGAAAGAGGGTTTGAATTAAGATGCCAGGCTGAAATGCAGGCACATGCCCTCTTCTGGGAAGTCTTCCAGAGACACAAAAGTGTCTGGCAGGGTAATGGTTTACACAGCTGAAAAACCACGGTAAGATTCAATAGAGACCTCATCTGCAAAAGCTCAGACTGCCTTTCCTTACAAACTATAGAGCAATACCGCAGTCTTTCCCCAGAGAGCCAAGGTGCTTTTAGCCCTTATTCACAGGCATTCCTCGTGGGTAGTTTTTTATTCATTTTTGCTTTCTTGTTTGCAAGAGTTTTCTGTATCTGCTTGTTTACACAGAATAATGTAGCAGTCTCAAAAGCCAGCTCAGAGCAAGAGGATGTGACAGACTACAGAGACACTAAGCAAGCTATTTAATCCTATTTGTTAGCAAAGCTGGTCAGTGTGGGTGGAACAATGTTCTGATGTATATTTTTTGTACTTAATCCTGTAGCTTCTGAGAAAAGGGTTAAAGAGGAAGATGGCCATCATCCAGATTAAAAAGCAACCAGGGAATTACACTGACTTATGAAACAAAGAAAAAAAATCAACCTGGAAAGCAATAAATTGGAAACATGAAGCTCTGTAACATGGAGAAAAGAGGCTGGAGTGGAGATAGAGGGCTGGACAAAACCTGATCTGGCAGAGACAGAAGCTGCCAGCCAGCATGGTCACCTCTGCCCAGGCCTGAGAGAGCAGCTCCCCATCCATCCCACACAGCGAGCAGCCGGCCACTAGGCTGACAATACTGGGTACAACAAGGAGGAACCCACACCTCAGGGGCCAGGGATTAACTGCCAAGGTGCTCTCACAGCAGGTGGATTGGCAGGCTGTAGAGAGCAGCATCCCCAGCATGAGGTGCTTTTCAGCAGAGGAACCTGCACTCTCAATGTCCTCACAACCCACTGGCACTGGGTGTGGATGGGCTGGGTGGGAGAATATGTATAACTCTGCAGGGTAAGGGCAAAATTAGCTTAGGTTTTTGGGGTTTTTTTTTAGGATTCCTTCAGAAGAATGGTTAGAAATTTATAGATGTTTATTATTATTTTGGAAGTGTGCTGTTGTGGGGGGTTTTTTGTATAGCTGATGCAGTCCTGTGTGTAAAGTTCAGTGATTGGCAGTTAATTACATATCATTAATAAAACAACAAGTTGCTTCAACCATGATTTGATTTAAGTTGTGTGAACCACATAGGCCTTTTTTGTTTTTGTCCCTAAAACGTCTGATCTTTAAAAATAACCAATATTGCTTGTATTTTGAGATACAGTCAAGATATTTTTGTATCATTGAGACCAAGGGCTGGATGAGGTCCCAGAAGACTTCTTGCTTCTGTTAAACATTGTCTGCTTCTGTTAAACATCCCCTTTCTATCTGCTTGATGTTAGACAGGTCTCAGAGGAACTTCTTCCTGCAGAAGCCTCTCTCTCATGGGTTTGGTCACATCCTTCTCTTCTGTACCTGATGACAATCACTTACTGGCCTGCTCTGACTGTTTCACACCTTTTTGCCAGAAATCATTTCCAACAGGACAGGCCGGAGGTTTTCCCCCAGTAATCCATTGCTGAGGTTAAGAGCAGAAGCCAGGGACAGCTAGAGGAGAGACTGGCTTTTCATCACAGTAAGAAATTTTCCAGGTATGTGACATACATAAATGAAAACAGGAAAGACAAAGCAGTAGGAAGATTTCTGAGGAAGCAAATGTAGAAGGAAGATTATAAAAAAGCAGATTAGCCTGAGTCAGGGGAGGTAGGAGGGACACATAGGAATACAGCCCTGAGAGTCTTTGTTGGAGCTGAACAGAAATTCAGAGAGCTGGAAAAAGAAAAACAAAGCTCTGCTGAAGGCAAGAGAAGAAGACAGGAAATTAGAAGGAATGATATAAAATACAAAAGGAAAAAAGGAAAAAAAGATGAATAAAGAAAATGGGAAAAAGAGATGAAGAAAAAAGAGAGAAGCAGTGCAATATATGTTCTCCAAAACATCCATTAAAGTAATGGAGAGAGGGCTTAATTTTAGTCCCTTTTCTGTTTAGCACATTACTTTAACATGACAGCCCCTGTTTTTATACAGTGCATACACATTTTTTATATATATATATATAATATTTTTATTTATTCCATTTCAACATTTTAATAAATTAATGACTTTTTCTTTCAAGAAGTGCTGGAGGGAAATTAAACACAGTGTTTATGCAGAAAAGAACAAACAAGGAAAAATCCTACACGTGTGGTTCAAATTTTCTATAAATCGCACCAAGTAATTCTATTTCAAAGTATTTGTTTTGTAGAACATTAAAGGATCTTGATTTTTAGAGAATGCCTCCCTCATATTCTCTAAAAAACAGACCATTCTGAAGTGCCCAGCTGGCAATCAGAATCTGAGACATGCAAAGTTAACAATCATACCTGGAAACCTAAAATCACATTTTTGTCACCCTTTATAACCTCCTCCCTGCCCACACTGACTCCCTGCTGGACTTGAACATAGAGAGGTCTCCATGCTCCAGGCAAAGTCCATCTCAAGAATGGTGTCAGCTTCCCCCTCTGATGCACTTGTTGGAAGTCATTAATCTAATGCCTGTCTTCTGGCAATTTCAAATGTGGACAGACAGCTATGGATGACTGAAGTTTAATTATGTTTCTAAAGATGTAAATGAACCCAGAAGCTTAGGGAATGGGAATGTGTTTTAATAAGTACCAACACAGGTAAAATAAATAAACCTGTTATTTGGTTGGATGGGAGACGGAGCAAGTTTGCATTAATTATCTCTTTCTTTTCATTACAATTGAAGGGCAGCTCAACTAAAAACCCCACTCAAGCAGGACTGCAGAAAAAACCTGCTTCCACAAGGTCACTAGCTGCATCTGTCTGATGTCCCTTGCTAGAGAAACAAAATTCAAGTTAAACTGAAGATAATAAATATAACCATTTCTTTAAAAATACATAAAACCATCAAATCTTGCCACAGACATGCACAGCACTAACCTGCTTCCAGAGTTGATACTGATCTTGGAAAACCTTGCACTCTCTCTTCCTATTAGTAGAATTCCAGTGAACATTCATGAATTTACTACTTACAGTTTCAAAAATATAGGAAGAAAGTAAGATGGTCCCTAGATATATATGTGTGGGCATACATACCTAAGCTCTAAATTTGCTAGCCCCTGAACAACTCCCCTAACAAACAGCTGTTTTCTCTACACTTGGAATTTTAATCTCTTTATTCTTCTTAATGTAATTTGTTTTATTTTTTTTAAGTGTTAGAATCAAGTTTGCAGGCTGTGGTGATCTACTAGTAGCACTACTTCTAACAGAATTTTGCATTGCTATAACCAGTCAGTCTATTTTCCTCTTTTCTGGCATGACTCTGTGCAAAGGGAGAAAAACATCATTCCTGAGGCTGCAATGTCATTTTCATAGAACAATGTGATTGAGTACCTTCTTTGTTTCTTGATCTCCAGAAGGGTCTGCAATCCAGCCAGTATGGATTTACCCATAATTCACTACACAGAGATTTTTCCCATCTAGAATAACAATCAGTTTACAGTAATGGAAAAAATGTATCTTGCTTATGGCACTTGTTACCATCCCACCAGATGAGTGTGTTTTGCTGACTCAATACAATAAAATGGATCGTTTTCTTCACATTTTTTTTCTTTGTATGTGTTTCCACGTGGTAGTACTAACTACTACTACTTCTCTTCCAAGGGTATGGACTTGTGACTCCAAGAATTACTTCCATTTTGTCCTCTTTGTTCAGCTATTAAAGTAGAAGTGTTTCATTTTCTTCTAGAGGTTCCCCAACTTTCTGATAAATCTTGCCTCTCTTTCTGTCCCTCACCTGACTGACACACCCTTAAAGTTACAGTTCTCTCCCAAAAGTCAACCAATTGCTAGAAGGAAATATGTTAGTGATGCTACAAAGGAGAAATATGTCTAAATGAATGTATGTCATGTTCCTTACATGCTGCCCTGATCTTTTCTAACCCAGCTTGCAAAAACATCCCATTGTTGAGTTCCTGCACAGCTACTCTGGCACACAATGTCTTTTTATATCCTACAGGATATTATGGTAATTCTTTTTCTGCAGTTTTTACCACTTTTGTCTCTGTCTTTCTGTTCATCACAGTTGCTATAGTGCAATGTATTTGAAAACACAAACCTTAAGCAAGACAAAAGCCATTAACTGTCACCCATCTGAGGTGATGGGGTGGTGCTGTCTATTGCAACCCTGACCAGTGGATTGAAGTCCCCATATCTACTTATAAGTCAGAGCTTTGAAAACTTTAAGGTTAAGATTCAGTTTGGCTCATATTTTAGGCTTCACTCTTGATTCTCTTGATTTGCTTCTCAATGTAGTTTGCAGTTAATTATCTCACACGAACACCTCAGAAATTGCTATCATACTAAAGACACTGCAACTCTGAAAAGAGAGTCTTAATATTCCATACTGACAGCTATGCTTACTTCCACTCTTTTTTTTTTTTTTTTTTTTTTTTTTGTAACACAGACAGAACAGCTGCCTTTGACAATGGAAGCTGTTATGATCATTTTAGTCTAATTTAAGAAACATTCAGTCCTATTCCAATAGCTATATCAGATGTGTCTCTGTCTGTGCAGACGACTCTGTCTGCAATGAGTGCCATGGCGTTGGGCTTCATTCCAAATAATTCATTCCCAAATGCACTCCATTCCCAAAACAAGGCACAAGAGCAAGCAAGAACTGCCTTACTCCTCTATAGCTACTGCAGCTAAAGGTGCATCATGCAAGCAAATAAACACCTGCATGACTCAGAGCCCTGCCACCCTTATGATTCAGGAACTCAAATATTTCCACTGTTATCACAGAGAAAGTTAGGGAGGATGGGAAAGTTCTTTTATCAAACATACCCAGTCCCAGATGATGTTTTTGCTGAATCTTCAAGCATAAGCAAGCCATATGTTTTCTGTTGTAGGAATCTCATTCTTGATATAATTACTCACTAGTTTAAAAATGCAGTTCAATAGGCAGTAGGCACAGTGTTCCACTTATTAAGTGTGGCCTCTAGAAGCACATCACCATGTGGTGGGTTGACTTTGGCTGGACACCAGATGACCACTAAAGCTGCTCTATTCATTCCCCTCACCAGCTGGACAGGGGAGAGAAAATACAAATATAGATTTGTGTGTGGAAGTAAGGATATGGAGAGATCACTCAACAAAACACAGACAAAATAGACTCAACTTGGGGAAATTAACTTATTACCAATCAAATCCAAGCAGAATAATGAGAAATTAAACCAAATCTTAAAATATCTTCCCCACAACTCTCTTTTCTTCCTAAATTTAACTTCACCTGTGCTGTTGGGTTTTTTTCTCCTTCCCCAAGCTG
>WAAE01008458.1:0-10118 GCA_013400495.1 Nicator chloris
CATCAGAAGGCTAAAATATCAAGACAACAACTTCCCCCCCCAAAAAACTAACAACAGCAGAGTATAAACCAAGTATCAGTTTAGAGGAATACTTTTTTTACCTTACCTAATAGGCCTCTGGTCAATATGCCACAGAATAAAGGCATAAATAATCCACTCATGTCCAACTCTGGCCTTCATTTTAGTGTGCCATTGTGGAGGAGAGTCCTTTCTCCTGCACTGAGGAGTTGTGGCAACATTCTGTAAAAGAGTTTTCTGCGTCCATTAACCTAGAGAAGACTTGCCTAGACCAAGTCATCTCCTTAATAGGCTGGTGTCACTGTTACATTTGTTAAAAACTCTGGAGGGACGAGCTCCTCTTCACTGCTTATCTTAAGATATTATGTTGATTTTGGAATGGATAGAATTGACTTATAAATAACAAAGAAACTGTTGTGGGAATTCAGGGGAAAAATGAGGATTCAGGCATTCCTCTGGCCTTCAGGTATCCCCCACCAGCCTGACAGAGGTGGTTGTCTCCATAGCACGCCAACTTTCCAAACTTTTGTTTAATAATTCTTCCCAACGGATAGACTGGGAACCTGTGTCTTTGAGACTGTGTCTTCTCTTTGAGGCACTTTCCAATGGAAAGGTGTCATTTGCATATACTGACATGACATTTCATGTATTCTTGTATCCTAGTCTTGGTTTCTATAAGGTAATTTTATTTTTTTGCCTCAGTATAATGATTTCAAGATTACTGGTCCTTCAAGCAACCTAGTACAAATACCCAGTAAACCAATCTGTGATATCTATGTAATGAAAACCAGAATAGAGTTACTTTAGATGTAGTTATCTATCTTCTTACATTAGGAAAATACCAGCTCAAACTGACATCCCCCCAACAGATATTTCTATGTAGTGCAGACAGGTGCTGAAGGAATAAATGATCCTTTTCTTTGACTTGATTCTGTGTCCTCCACCAAGCCCCATCTTGAGTGATGTTAGTTAATACATGAAGCCACAGGAACACATGAAATATGGGACAGCATTCTCACAATAAAAGGCCAGCTCAGCACCTCTTTTTATGCATGCTAAACGTCCTGAATGATTATGACCAGGAGTTTTAGCTATCCAGGTATGTGAATTGTCCAGTTAGGTTTCAGAAAATGGCAATTGCATCAAATTTCCTTTCATCTGTCAGACCATTTTTTCTTCTTTTCATTTCTCAGATGTCTAGGATTAATACCAGTGATTACAAAGCTTCATTTTATGCTCTTTTCCAACTTGTGCTCAATTTGTTCACCACATGCTGAGTCAGACTCATGACTACAGTAGCTTTTTTATGGTTAGTACGATGATCAGAACCATGGCTGATTCTGATCATTTTCCAGTGTAAGTAACTATCACTGTGATCAGATAAAATCCACACTGTTTGCCTCACATACTATTACCCTGGACTGTGGTTCTGTGGTCCTGAACTGCCATCACAATAGATGCTCATGATTGTCTGTTTTTTTCCTATCTTTGGACTCACGAAAATAATTAGTTTCTTTATTTTTTTCTCATAACTCTTCCGAAATTCCCACAGTCATCCTTTAACCTTGCAGTTCTTAGAGATGCAATGCCTTTAGTATCAGTGTGTAGTGGATGACAACATGACCCCCTCCAGTCTTGCAGTTGCTGTTCATATTTACATTCCAGTAGCTAACGTTATCTGGTTACCCTGATTTACACTGTTGATTTTGTGGCTCTCTCTTTTTACTATCCTGATAACTAAAGCCAAAGAAAACAATTTTTAGAAAAGGTCAATATGTTAAAATATTTCATTTTGTCTCATAGTTGTCTACAAATTAAAGTCAAATTTATGGAATAATTTAGTGAAAATGAAGAATATAAATTAAATCAAAATATGAGTACTAAAAAAGAAGAAAGGGAGAGACTTCATTCACTGAACTGTGCCCCAGTTGTAAGCACTCTCAACATTTCATTTCCCTTTTACCTGAAGAGGTTAGAATTCACATCATGATGCCAAGCATCATAATGCTGTTTAGCATTTTGTATTAAGGCTCCAACAAGAGACCAACCTCAGAATATCAAGCAGACTGTAGTGGTTACAGCCCTCAGCTGGGTGAAGAAAACAGAACTCCAGATCTCCCTTAGAGGCATTTGAATGACAGTGTCTGACTTCCCAACCATGTGCCCTAACTGCAGAGAATTGCAAGGTACATTCCTGCCATATATGCTTGTGTGAGCTGTTTATTTCTTATTATAAAGCATTTTTCAACTCATGTTGGAGCTCTGACCTGCTTCAGTTAGCTACTTCCACGTCTTCTTTACTAGTACTTCTCTGTTGTGTATATATTTTTTTGCTTGAAGTTGTCTCTTCCAAAGATAGAAACGATAATAGCTTTTTCTTTAGTTTCAAAAGTTTTGCACAGAGGAAACATGCAATTTACAGCGTGGAATACAGACTATTTTCCTCTTTTCACACTTGTGCCGGCTGTGCCTTCGTAATGGGTAGACAGTAAACTTCAAAAGTGCTGTTTTACGTTACCTTGTCATCTGCAGTGAAGTTGTTTGAGCTTTTCTCTTTCCTTGATCCAATGAATCTGCAATTATAAAAATCTCACTTATTCCCTACAAGCATCTAAAATATTTTTATAGGACTTGGGATCTGTTTCTCAAAGGCATTAAGCTGCTTTCTGAATAATAAGCCATTGGTTGTCACAAAAGCTTAGTCAGGGACAAGGTGGAGTTCCTACTGCAAGAATACAAGCTTCCACTTCTCGGTGCCCATTTTTAGCAATGCAGAGAAAGAACAGTGTTAGAAAAGGATGTCAGCAGCTTACTCACATAATAAGCCCCCTTACAGGATGCTGATTTACATATTTTGATTTCTTCCCATTTCTTCCTAGAGAACTTGGTTGGCTTCATTCCAGCAGAGGAAAGTGCGGGAAAAGAAAGATTGCTGTACCCTGGCAAACACCACTTCTGACAGGTACACAGCAGCTGTTCAATCTTAGCATCAAATTACAGACACACACACGAGGCTCAAGCAAGCACACTTATTTCAATGCTGGTCACAATGCCTTGACAACAATATGTTATAAATCCTTTCGCAGTCAGCCCAGATAAGGTAAAGGCACTTTCACTGTTGGTTTCAATTTTTGCTCTGAAGAAAGAAACCAAGATTTCTAGGTTATTAAACTCCTAGGTTTAAGTATTTATAAACCAACACCCTTCCCCCACCATCATAAAATTTTTCCTGTCATTACAATATTCAAAAACTCATGACTATTGTAGCAATTTATGCAACTTTCACATACGACTTCACATTTCAATGTATTAGGCCAACACTAAGTAATTTAACAAAAACTCTGTTTGACAAATAGGATGATGACCACCAGAATTAGTGCCTGCTTTTCTGTGCCTTTCTGTCTTGTCACTGACTTTAGTATCTAGCCATGCAAACACCAAGTTAAACATTTCCCTGCCTGGGGTAATCGCAAGAACTTTCTCCCATGTGAGCTGTCCTGACCTTCAATATCACTGGAGTTCACCCACCAGCCCATTCCTCTATTCTCACTCCCATTCCAGTCCCCTATTCTAAAAGCCATGTTTCCATCAGAAAATTTTGATATTATTTACCCAGATTTTGATTATAGTTGTCCTTGAATATATGTAAAAACCAAAACTACAGTTACCATTACCTTCTTGTGGTTAATATTGTGATAGATCAGTTTTTTTGGATCAAGTCAAAATCAAAGTGGTCATGGCAGTTGGGAACTATAGCCAAAGATGTCATTAGCTCCTGTCAAGGCACCATTTTTGAAAAGAATTCTGGTCTATCTGTACAGAAAATTCTGTGAACTCCACATCATTAATGCCCAGAGAGTCAGTGTGTGGCAGTGGGAGCTAAGAGAATTGATGGAAACTACTGAATGAACAGGTGATAAAACGGCAGATTAAATTCAGTGCCAGTTCAATGCAAAATAATGCACTAAGGGTAAACTAACTGTAAGCATTCAGCCAGAGATGAGGCAATGGACTATAAATCAGATGGTTTCGCTCATGAAAGGGACTTTGTAGCCACTATAGATAGTTTTCTGACTTTATCACCCCAGTATTCCTCAGTGGTCAAAAAGAAAGCAGGGTACCAAGAATTAAGGTTATGAAGACAAAATAGTCAACTGAGCAAAAAAATGTTTAATGCATCTTGGAGTTGTGGCAGCACCATATCAATCAGGATACTGTAAAAACAGTACAGAGAAGGATGAAAGGGATGACAAGGAGATAAGAAATTAAGTAGAGCAGAACAGATCAGTCTGGAAATGACTGAACTGAACAGGTAATAGATACAAAAGAAGAATATAACATCCTGAATGCCAGAGAGAAGATGAATGGGAAACAATTATTCGATGTTTCACATAGCTCAGGATGTGGAAGACCAAATGAAATGATAAGATAGCATGTATAAAGAAAACCAAAGGAAGTTCTTGCTACTAAGTAAAAATCACAGGCAAAAAGTGTAAGTGAGGTCAAAAAGATAGACAATATCAACGAATATCAAGTTCTGTTGAGGGCTATTAAATGACATGAGCCTGATACACTGATGATTCCAGATACCTTGCAGGTTGGGAACTAGGAGAGACTATCAGGGAAAGGTTGCTTTGTCCTTCTGTCATTCTCTGGTGTGTCCCTTGCCAGTCACTATCACAAAGCTGCGTGGATTTCTGCCCTTACTCATCAAGTTCATTCCTATGTTCTTCTATACTCTAATAAATGCTTGACTTTAAACAACAGGGTTTTGCAAGCAGAGACAGTGAAATATTTACAAGTCCAAGACCTGACTTGATCTCCTGTGTTACAGGAAACCTTCTTCAGGCCAGGCTCCATGTCAGGTAGAGAACGAATTTAGGTAGGGATGTCTCCTAGCCAAGGCATGCACATTTTGGGAATTACAGTGTCTTCTACAGATTTCTTTAGGAAGAAGCAGGTTATAGTCGTGTCACTCATTTAATAAAGGAGAATTTTAACAAGTTCTGATCACAGAGTTTGCTCGAAACAAAGAAAATATTGCTGACTTAAATTGTAATATTTTGCATTTCAAACTTAGTTGGAAAAATTGCAATATTTTTATGATATTTTATTGGTCTTTTAAAGCAAATAAAAATGAGTAAAAAATAGAAGAACAGCTGATATTTTTATACATTCAAAATTGAAGGATCAGCAACTTTTCTGTTATTTCTTTCTCTCAGTCCCCAAAATAATCAAAGTTTGCAAGTTAAAATCTGAGAGAAATCACAGAAATAAGAATCTGACCATGTCCATTGAAAATGTAGTTGTGCTTATAAACTCAAGAAAATAATTATTGGTAGTATGTTTCTGATCTGAATTAATTGGATCACTGTAATTTCTTTCCAACTGAGCCAGTAGTGTGTTCTTTTCAGTCTCTTCATTGCTGGGCTAAAATGCTGCAAATCACAAAGTTCGTATTTTATACCAATATATTGCTCAACTAAAAACTCATTAAAGAAATAGATTAGAATATCTGTTACTTTTGAACTCCCTCAATAAATAGATTTTAAGAGAAAATGCAGTTAAAATTATATATCAGAAACAATTTTATGTATCTGAAGTGATCAGTCATATAAGACTTGAAAGAACTTTAGCACTGTGGAAAATAAATTTGAAAAAGTTTACAAAATTATCGACTGTAATTATTTTGGCAAATATTACAGGAAGATTGTTTCCACAGAGCATAGCTGGTTTGGAAATTATTTGCTAGCCAAATGTTGCTACGCAAATAATCCAACCAGCTTCAGTTCATCAGTTACTGGCGCCCTTTGAAAGTTTTGACAGGCAAACAGTGTTCACAAAGTGTATATTGAATTAAAAGTCCAAAAGATATTTTTCCACAAGAATAAATATTAGTAGTGAATTGATCATGCTTCAAATAATTTT
Organism: Nicator chloris; assembly: GCA_013400495.1. NCBI lineage: Eukaryota > Metazoa > Chordata > Aves > Passeriformes > Pycnonotidae > Nicator > Nicator chloris. Next base: position 5,947 of record WAAE01008458.1, read on the forward strand.
CATTTTAGGCTAGACATATTACCCATATTTCTAACAATTTCCCTTTTCAGAGCTGTGAAAACAATCCGTCCAAGCTGAAACACCATCAAAGAATGTGTCATGTTGTTTCTTAATGTGGGTGAAAACTTATTGCAAAAGCATAGTGGAAAATGTGTGGGTTTTGTTGTTAATTTTGCTAGTGCCAATACTACTTTCCAGTGATAGACAAAAACTTATAAAAAAGAATCTAACTTGATTTTATTTAAATAACCAGGGCGCCTCTGAAAGGTAAACAAATACTCTTCTGTGGCATTGCTTTTACCACAGTATTTCCTAAATTTAGAATGAATGTGTACCACAGGACTCTAAAAAGTAAAATTTTACCATCACTTGGTATAAGTAATCTGGTGTGTTCACAATGTATTTATAAAAAAGAACTGGAAAGTAGAATTAAATATGGATAAATATGTGGGAAGAAAATGAATATGAAAGGAAAATCATGCTACACATAGAGAACAAAAACACAATGTGAATTTAGCTGCAAAAATGGTACAAGTGCCACATGAATATTACCATGCACAAATAACTCCACGGTGGAAGGTAACATAGAGACTTCCTCTATGAAGCAAGGTAGGTCCCTGAAGAAATAATTCAGATTATAAGTGAGCTTAAGTGAGGCAGAAGGTGCCAAGAAGAGAAACAAGACAAACTTTACTTTTTTTGGGGTATGTATATTTAGCACATGTCAAAATGTCTCCACCGAGTTTTGCAGTCTTTAATATTAGAAGAAAGTTGTCATGTAGTGGAAAATGTATCACAGAGTCAGTCAACTGTATCATAAAGACTAATTTAAACTTCAGGGACTGGAAAAATAAGTTTTTCATCCTCAAAGCCATCTTTCAGAGTGTAACAACCATCACAACAGATTGGAATTCTTTTGTTTATGCCTTGGAACCAGCTTTTCGAAGGCTTGATCAAAAATCAGACATCATATTCAGTAGAAAATTCTAGGCAAAAAATAACACTTATCCCCCTAAATTTGGATATAGAAACTCCCTGGTAATTTTCCATGGAGAGAAAAATCCAGACATGTCTAATATTTACATAATCAAAATACTTTGTTCTGAAGATTTAGTCTCAGTTATTGTTTTCAGCCCTCCTAGGACAAAAGGGAATTGGCTTCACAGGGTGTGAAGCAGGATGCTTGGGTACCCAAACACTCAGCTTTGTGAGAGACACAAATCCCAGGTGTCTCAACCAACAGATCAGGTAAGCTGGCTGGACTTCAGGCTCAGCTGGTGTTATTTCCACACCACAGCAAGAACAGAAATAATTTAGTTGTGTTCACTTCATGGGTTTTTAGAGTTACTAAGACTAAGATTTGGATGCAGGACAGAAGCTGTAATCCTGCAGAAGGTTGTGCTAAACATCCCTCTGATCCTGAGAAAGTGAGGACTTGGCACAGGACACTGTAGTCCTACCCCCTGTTTCCTTAAGAAATTATTCCGAAAGACACTGAACTGGGTTAGAGACAATAATCTGTGTAGGTTTAAATGTTATGTCAGGGCCTGAAAAGCCCATCAGGGTCTTTATTTCATGACTTCATGGCATTACGTAAGAACAAAGTGCTCAGGTGGCAAAAATTGATGGCATCCCACTGAAGTCCTGGGAGGAGCTCCCTGCCACATGGCCAGACCACCTTGCTTTTCCTTTCTCCTTCTCAGCAGGCAGATATGCTTCCTGAGAGCCTCAGCTGGGAGTGGAAAGCTGTCTCTTGGGCACATGGCTGTGGCTAGATGGGACAGCATCTGAGCAAGCCAGAGCATGTGTTTGGTTTCCGTGGCCCCATTGCCACTGCCTTGAATGATAGCCGACCGTCGCCTCAGCTGGCCAAGGCAGCAGGTGCCACAGCCTTGCTTTTGTTGCCTGTTGTGGCAGCAGTTGTTTCTGCTGCCTGTGAGAATGGCAGCTGCTCAGCTTGCTGGAGCAGAGGTAGGGGCACAGCTCTGTAGCTTGTCTAGCATAGCTGATACAGCACACAAATCACCTTTAGGGATGGAGTACTGCCTCTTTCCTTCTTCCCACCGTACTAGGTAAAAGGACTCAGAGGCAAAAGCCAAGATGGATTTTTGCCTATTGTTGATCACATCAAATACAAAATTAAGCTGAATGCTCAAATTCCCAATGACATAATTTTTGTTCATTTGTTCTTCTGTTTACGTGGACTAATGGCCTAATGTTCTCTCCTAGTAAGCAAATGATGTAAATTATATAATATTTGGTCATGATTTATTTTCTCAATCTGGAGTCCTTCTTTTATGCACAGATTTTCCCAAGAGGCCATTTACAACCATGATTCTATGGGCTATAATCACAGCTCTAGGAATGCTAACATGAACTCTTCTCTACTTTATACTGAATATTCACCAGCATCTGCTATGCGATTAAAAGAAAAAGATTTTGCCACACATGGCAGACAACTAAGAAAAAATATGCTGATATAGTTTAGGGCTATCCTGTCATCTTTCCTGCAGGATTGGTTGTGGAGATGTCTCCAGGGGTTTAAATTGCAGTCTTCAGCTCCTGAATTTACATTTGGCCTTTCACTGACTCTTTCTGCCTTAATAGTATACTTTTTCATTTGTATACAAATATTATATGGTTGTTAACCAGGATTTCCTCTCATGCTCTTTGACTGTCTAAGTTGACAAGGATGATGGATTGTTTTGTCCAACTGGATGTCTTTAAATTGAAATTGTTCTGTTTAGTAAGGTAGCACACAGAGGAATGAACACTGGTTATTTCTAGGTTTGAGTTGATTTTTCTTTCTTCTCCATTTATAGTAGAAATAATTTTATATTGTGTTTCAAAGCACAGTAATTTTGCTGCTTATTTAGATTCCATTTCATTCAATGAAATACCATTATTCTTCACTTGTGAATTAGTTTGCCTGAAATGTATTTTTTACTATGCCAGTTTTAAGGTTTATTTTCAAATTCCCTTTTCTTTGCTACCTATAAAAGTAGATTGCTACACAGATGTATTTTAAAACATTGAGGTCAGTATAATTTTCAATTGCCTCTTACTACAACATTGACTGCATCATTTATTCCAGTTTTCAAGGCTTTTGATTCCCCATTGGCTTGCCCCCACTTTCCCTGAGACACAAGTGGCCTTTTGACTTGTGCAAATCTACAAACATGCAACATATTTTTGCACAGCCAAGATTTAATTTCTCTTACTGCCTGTATCAGGAGTTGAAAATGCCAAGGTTTAGGAGTATCAGATTATTATTTTAAAAAATGAGCTAGCTGTATTTGATTTAAATGTAAGATTTAAAAGTCCACTGTACTCGTTGTAGTAATGAAAATATTTTTGTTCCCTTTTCAAGAACTGCAAGGTTAGGGATTGTTTCTTTGGTCTTTAACTACTTAAAATTTAGCTACTGAATATGAATATTATATATATTCATATATATTATATATAATATATATATCTTTAATTAACAAAAAAAAATTTTTGATGAAGGTTTTCCACCACAAATGAGTAGTTGAATTTAGAAATTAATCTGGGCTCAATTTAGACATTTTAAAATTTGATATCTGGAAAGAATTCAGTTTTGAAACTCTATTGTATATCCAAAGCAAAGAATTGAGAGGCTTTGCTGGAAAGAATGTGGAAAAGTTTATTACCTGAATGGCTCAGCTGACGTGTGCTCTTTTTTCATTGCAAATGGTAGGCAGGAGTAAAAGGAGAGGAAGAAAACATGAAACAAATGAAAGGGGATTGAAACCAAAAGCTAGCATAAGGAAAAAAAGTAAGAGGTCACCAAAGGGAAAAGACTCAGTGCATGTGATCTGGATTGTGGTAGTTTGACTCAACTGCTAAACAATTTTCCTAATTTTCTCATCTGAGATCATGACCAAAACAGAAACAAAGGCAAAACAATTTAACTAGGAATCAAAAGATAGATTTATTCACACACATTCAAAGAAATAGGAAAAAAAAGGAAAAAGAAAAAAAAAAAAATTGAAATTGTCACAGAGCACTTTTCCCTCCCACCCCTCAACAACTCCAATTCAATTCAACCTTCATATCTAGACTTCTATCCCTCTGCAACCTGCCCGAATGTTGCAGGGGTTTCTCTCAGTCTTTGGGAATATTTCAAAGTGCCCGTCCAGCCTTCAGTGAGA
>WAAE01008458.1:10135-20738 GCA_013400495.1 Nicator chloris
AACAGGGGAAGGGAGGGGTCCTCTCTGCTGCCTGGCTGCCTCCGACCCTGCGGCCCCATGGCCGCCTGGCTCGGCCGCCTCTGCAGCCCGAGCCACCACCTTCCCCCTTCCCCCTCCCCTGTCAACGGGGAGGAGATCAAGGGAAAGGGCTCTCTGCTAACTGGCTAGGATCTGCCGTCTCTTCCTCCAAGTGAGGAGAGAGGCCTGGGACTGATTTACCTTGGGATTAATCCCCCCCAGCTCCCGTGGTACATGGGATGGGGCTAAGCCCTCCCTTCAGCCTCTCCCCTCTCCCTTTCGGGAGAGTGGCTGAGGCCTAGCCCCTCCCGAACAAACTCATGGCCACGGCACGGTCCCAAGTTACCTTCCTGAAAACCAGAGGCAAAAGAGGCAGAACTTCCTGCTGGGTGTCTTTTTAACTCCCTTTGACCAGTGGAGAAAGTTCGCCAGACGTAACTTCCTGATTCCCCTTTTTTTTTTTTTTTCAAACCATTACAGGATCCAGTTATCAACCTCCAACAAAAAGAATGAGGTGTTATTATTTTTATTATACTGGAATGAATAAAATGAGCATCTTTAACATTGTTTATTTATCTCAAAGCTAGGTCTGAGAGGAAATTCTCTATGAAAACAGAGGACCAGGGTCACCTAAAAGCAAAATGTAAAGGCACTTGTTGCATATGAGTTTGTTTATGTTTATATGGACATGGGCTTGGTTATATCAGTCACTAAACTGAGCATAATTTGGGAAAACATATGAAATGGAAATCTAGACATTAAATATGAACCTTTGAAAAGTTCAGGGAACTTCCATTTTGAAATAAAACAAAACGGAAAGTAAAGCTCTGTTGCCTTGGGACAGTTGAATTCCCTTCTTAGATACTGTTTTTCTCACTAACCTTTTTCCCTGCAAGCTTTGAAAATGAGGAACTACTCATTTGGAGTTCTGTGTTGGAACCAAAAAAAAAGGTTGAGCATTTACTCAGGAGTCACCTGAAGCCTTTGCATTTACATTTTTAGAGGGTACATTTTGAACAGCCATTCTCAAACCCACCTCTGACCCAGGCCCACTCTCACTCTGGGAGGCCAACACACAACATTCAGCATTTCCACTGAGCTAGGGCCAAAGTCAAGTAAAATCACACAGGTATTCCATTTCTTATTAAATGTAAAAGGCTATGCACCACCATAGCTTTCCTCTGCCGTGAAACAGCACAGAAAATACTCAGCTGTAACTTCTAATGGAATGTGACAGCAGATGATGAGTGAAGTTATGCTTCAAGTCTCAGAGGAGAAGTCTCTTAGGAAAGGGGAAAAAAAAGCCCTCATATAATTTGTTCAAGACTCTTGAGGAAAAACTACACATAGAATTATCAACATTGTCTGACAACAGAGAAGAATAAGGAGAACAGTCCAGCTCAGGCAGAAGAGGTGAGTAGAAGCCAAGATACCATTTTGTTGTTAACTTCTTCAGGTTTAAGAATGAGAGGTATCAGGGAAGTTTATATCTATCTGTTGCCTCTTGTTTTCATTCTGCTCAGTAAAACTGAGCTGTTCAAACCGTGATGGGATTTCCGTTTGACCATGTGCAGGGAATTTAACTGTAACTTAATATTTACTGTTATAATTCAACATGTCAGATCAATGATGTCAATGAATGCTGCCTTGTCCCAGTAGCATTTTTTACTATTACTGCAATAATGAAGACAGGTGGAATCATTTGATGATGTCTGTGGGGAAGGAGAGCCTTTGCCAAAGGTTGAGGTGACTTAGAATAGGATGGTGCACTCAGTTATTCTTATGGTAGTGACAAAGAAGTTTTCAAAATGCTCTCCTATTAGATAATTAATTTTTTTAATATATTAAAATTATGGGCTGAAGACTGTGAATGTTGATAACACATGTTTACTTATACTAGGAGCAAGGATGTTACACTGTGTTACCTAAACTGCAAAAATTTAAAGCGTAAAAAACATTAAAATGCTATTTTGTTCTACCTTTGCCAATACAACTCTGCATTTGGCCCCAATTCTTCTGTTATATGACTATATTTTGCTCAGTGGAAGTATTTGAGTCTAGCCTCATTTCAACAGACATCTCATCACCTGATTCTCAGTTAGCTTTGAATATGGCTAATATTTAATTTATTTTTCCGGTATTCCTTGTTCAAAGGATCAATATACCTGCACCAAAAAAAAAAAAAAAAAAAAAAAAAAAAAAAAAAAAAAAAAAAAAAAAAAAAATTTTTTTAAAAAAAAAAAAAAACCCACACAAAAAAAAAAAAAAAAAAAAAAAAAAAAAAAAAAAAAGTGTAAATCTAACATATACTTATTTAATATATCAAATAATCAAAGACTGAATACAATTTTCTAATTTAAATTTTGATCACTCATTGTTGTAAATGCTTTCTTATCCCTCTTGTAAGCATTTGAAAAATTGTTTCCAAGTAAGGAAACTATTAATTTATTTAATACCTACAGATTGTAAAATTTTACTTTGTGAAACATACACTTTGGCAAAGACGAAGAGAAATCAGATCTTTTATACTATATCCCACTACACTATGACTAACATAGTTTCAAAATTGAAAAATTCTATCCTGTGGTAAAAAGGAAAGCTGATGTACTTTTTTTTTTCAATCCTGTTTTTTCACTTTTTTTTTCTTATCCTTCCTTCATTTGATGCCTCCATGATACCTTGTCAGAGAGCACAGGCCTCAGAGGATTTCAAGGATTTCCTGAAACTTCAGAATACAGGAAGAGCCTTGAGGGTTTTTAGTAATGGCAAAAAAATGGAAAATAAAAAAAAAAACATGGGATTGCTAATACAAAATGAAGGATGTGGTTGTATAGTCCTAGACCTTTAGAATTAGTGAAAAAATAAACATCTGTTTGGAGCTAAACACTACAGCAAGCTGATGATTTGAACCTATGGAGAATTTTTTCACATCTATTTTGCGTCAGCACTCATCTCTTCTATAAGAGCTGCTTTGGAGGGTGCTCTTTCCTTCACATTTTACCTTTCCTGTGTCAGTTTGATACTGAAGGAATTGAGGCTTTTAAATAACTGATGAATTGTTTTCTTGGCCACAGTACAAACATTAAAGACAACTTGTGTTTTATACCGTAAATTGTAGTATTACCTGTGCACCCTTTGCATAGGGTGCTTAGGGAAATTTACCCTAGTGGGTTCTTCCAATGTCAATACATATGCATGCATGTGTTCAAAACTTAGAATAGTACAGATTTTTTCCCAATGTTTGGATGAGCCCCCTAGAGTTTCCAGCACAAACTGCTTCTGCATGTGGATTTAAAGGATTGTTTCTTCCTGGAATTATGCATATCTTTCTGAAATTGGTTTTCTCTTTGTGACATTCAAATTCAATTTTTCTGATGTTTGCAGTAAATCAGCACACACACAAATTCATATTCATTGTCTTATAAAATAAAGTAAATTTTAAACCAAATATTAATGGAAAAGTTTTGTCTCCTTTGTCAAGTTCTACTTATTTTTATTGTTGTAGAAATGCCTTTTCATTTTATTCAGGCTTCTGTGTGCTGGAAATTAAAATTTTGACTATGTAGCTGATAACCAGCCCTTTTCAAACATAACTTTACCTTTCACTTCTTCACCCTGTGAGATAAAGCATATCTGAGTATGAAGGCTGAACTAACTTCAAATTAACTTTTCTACAGGAAAAAGTATGGCTAAAAAAAAAGGACAAAAAAGTCAAAACCTCACCCTGGGCTATTAATCAAATTACTGCAGATTTTCATGTATTTTTTTAACTCTAAAATGAAAACTGTGAAGCAAGGAGCTATAGGCAATTTTGGGTGGTTACTGCTCCATAAATTGACTTTGGGCTTTGACTGCAATGCCCAAATCCCCCTGCAAATTTATGTGATAAATTGATGGAAATATTGATGCAAATATATAGATAATGAAGGGGTATAGATGCTGAAGATGGGGACCAGTATCTTCAGATAAAATGGACACAACTTTATTGAGACTTTAGATTAAGACTGTTCTCGTTCTAACAGGAGTTCCTTCTATGTGGTTAACTTCAACCAATGACTTGATCTCAGACTTAACTCTGTACATTCATATCAGCAGCCCCGTCAAACACTGGATATTCTCTAGGTTCTACAGCTGTCCTAGGCATGAGTGCTGGCTACAGTCAGGGGATGAATGGTGCATAAGACCACTCTGACAAGATCCTGCCTTTCCATATGCTGTATTGATTCTAGCAGAGTCACTTGGATCAAACTGAGGTGGGAGCTGTGGCTTTAAAACATGAGTTCTCATATTAGTTGGGAGCAGCTGTAATTTGCTCCACCCTAAACAGTCTATATGTGGTCTTCCGGTTTGCAGCAAAAACCCAGCATATTCCCCAGCTGGAAAAAATATGTGCATACCTCTACCCAAGACAATTTTGAAAGTGTTGCCTCCCAGGTGAAGCTGTAGAGACAATAAATTGCGATAAGAAAAGCAGAGCGTGCTGCTGTAGGACACCTCACCTACTCCCTAAAGCTACACATAGATATGGTTACATACTTCAGTGCAATTTTATCTGGATGAAACGACTTGTGTTGGGGCAGCACAATAGGCTGCCAGTGCGTAAACAGTCTCTTAACATTTTGCAGCCCATTATATTTTGCTGCCCAAGGCAACCTCCTGCTCTGTGTGGTTATACAGCCCTGTTTTTATTCTCTGCTGTTGTCAGATATGAGCCCATATATCACTCCCTTCGGCAGAGGCTGGGCTCAGCCTCTCCGTACGTAACTTAACATCGGTGGCTCCAATGGCAGGCAGCTACTCAAGGATCCTGCTTCACAGTGTAAAGTTACTTTGTGCAAAACAAGGGGAAAATAGCACTAATAAATAGACAAAACAAGTGAATAATATGCTTTACTAATTATTTTCATTTCTATAAATAAGATGTGTGGGTAATAAAAGTCTATTTCGCATGCTCTGTGCCTGAAGTGCCATTTGCAAAGGACCAGCCCAGAGCTGGCAGTGATTCCAAACGTTGTTTTCATGTCAGCAAGTCCATCTTGAGGATAAAAATGACCTTCCCAGATGGAGAAGCATTTGGTACTTCCCAAACCTGCAGTCAAAAGGATTCTGAATGTAAACAGGAAATTCAAAGAATGGGCAAGCGTTGGTTTGGACAGTAAAATAAGCAGATTAGTCAAAGGACACAGTCCTTGTGCTGAGAAATATTGAAGCCTTTACAGTGAAGCTGCTACTAAAATGAATCATCTGCTAATTGTTAACACATGCTGTGACACCACTGCTATCTACTGTTCTAAATGTGACAAAAACATGTTGTCTTAAGATATATGGGCTAATATCTCACCCTTTTTCATCCTGAACCATGTACCAGAAGTATCAAAGCATCCTATCAGAAGCATATGGACATATAGAGAAGAGCAATAGAAAGATTTAAAAAATAAATATTTTAAGGGAGAAATGTTTAATTGTACATTGGGGAAGACATCTAATATATGTAAATAAGAAGCTGATTGGGACATATTATCATAAAAAATGTAAATAGTAATTAGTTTAAATAGTTTCAGCTAAGCATTTAGTCAATACTCAGGACTCTGTGGGCTGTATATTGGGAGGAAAAAATGCATCAACAGTGTCTCAGAAGCCTTCCTATTTATTTCCAAAGGAACCAAGACCTATTTACTCAAGACAGCAAGAATCAAGCAGCAGAAAGGAATTTTCATACTTGCAATTGCAGGCTCCTTTCAAGGCACTACTTAGTGTTCAGTGCTCTGTGTTTATCAATGTCTTTCCACTGCTCTTAGTTTTTCCACACTATTTCTCCTGCTTCTCTCTCACATGCAGAGGCACATCTGTTTCAGTGCAATCAATTCCCAGCCTGTGGATCAAATGACACAGGCCTGCATCACTGAAGGAGATGCTGTGGGTTACTAGTCCCTGTTTTTACGCTGTGTATTCAATAACAGAACTTAATGTCTTCTTTCACCTAATTTAAGGTGTTAAGAGCTACGGTTACAGACAATTCTGTTAACTTTGACTCAAAATCCTCTGTAACTAATTTTTTTTTTCTGATGAACTCATGGTTTTTGACTGTGTCTGTTTTCATGTGTTCAAATGGTTATGCTTTGAGGTCTACTGCATGGTTGCATATTGTTCCATGAAATCATGGCCACTTTAGACATTAACAAGTTTCATGTTGGCTACACAGGAATTTCAGCACCAATTCTTGGTTTTGGAAGTGTTTGTTGTTGTTTTCAAAACTGCTGTATTTACACCAAGGGTAAGGAGACATATTTCTTCTAAAGCTGGAAATGTTTTTGAGTTACCAGTCTCTACAGAACCATTTAATTTGAGATTTTTAACTTTTGTCTAAGATTTCTGGGTTAATAGAATGGTTCTAAATTAATAGATCTAGATTAGTCACCTCAAGTCTTCCAGATAGTGAAGTGCCCTGAATGATTTTTTATTTGAGTAAAGAATTTCTAAATAATTTTTAAATAATTAAATTCCTACAGATATTTCCAAATCAACTTCTTATTGCCCTGGAATCAAATACATTTTTCTGTCACTGACTTCAATGTGAACAGACTTGTCTCCTTTAAACTATGTGTAGGTCTATGGAAAAATGGGAAGGAAGGAAGGAAGGAAGGAAGGAAGGAAGGCAGGAAGGAAGGAAGGAGGGAGGGAAGGAGAGAGGGAGGGACTGAGGAGCTCGTGTATGTGAATGAGTCCAACTCCTCAGTGAAACCATACAAATAACAGTTTTTAGAATATATACTTTTAAGTTATTTTCTTGGTAATTCTCCCCTCTAGCACCTTCAACAGTAAAATCCCACAGAACAGTTGGAAGCATTTCAACTAAAATCTCAAAGTATTGACATCTAACTCATTTGGAAAGATATTATTTCAACTCTGCACCAGGTAAGTTCATGTCAGTGGTATGCAGTTCAGGACAGAAATGTACATCCTCTGAGTTTTCTGACTTGTATCCTTAAAAAGTTTCCCTTGAATAAAATCTTCATACCTCCAATAGAGTGTGTACATGTGCATCTGAGTGTGCATGTCTGTTTTATTCTGTTCTGCTACTCTTGGTATGAAGATTCAAGGCAGCCTGTGTAAATTTACAGTCCCCATTGCAATAGCTGCTCTTCTGATTGGAGCACTGGATTCGGCTTTAATTACTATAACAACAGGAGTCTACCTACTCAGAGTTAGCGGGGCTTGTTCCAGTAAGGATATGATTAAGACATTTGTAAGTGTTCTGTCCTTTCTTTATAAATATCCATGATAATTTTCTTGCTATCCCTTTACATTTTTTGCATTCATTGCAACTGAACAATAGGCAGGAGGTGTGGGTCAAGGCATGGCTGAGACCTAAGGCTGATGTATCAGTTGTCTGCTGGAGAGATGCTGCAGAACACTTTCCATATGCCTGTGTTTACACACAAGTGATCGAGTCCTTCAAAAGGGACAAGCTTCAAGATATGACAGAGAAAAGACAAATGTAGAGTATGGGAAAAAATCATTATTACTGCTATTACATTATTTACTGTTAGTAGCAAATCAAACACTTGTCACTCCATGTTTTTTTAATGCTGAAGCCGAAGTTCAGCTACATTAGCATTATACAGCATAATGCTACATTAACAGACACATGAAGTCAGACTATTGCAAAGCAAAGAACTCAAGGCACAATTATCTGATCTAAACCCTTTGTCAATGCTGAGAATGATATCCACAAGTTCTGAAACATAGAGTTTCTAGAAATCCCAAATTAATCTCTTCCTACACTGCTCACAGTATTTTGTGACAATACAGACATTTGTAAAATGAACAGAGGAGAAAACACTGTTCCTCAGAATGGCCCTAAAGTTTTTCCACCATGCATACATTGCCCTTCTACAGGGCTGCCTATACCTGAAATTAGCTAGGGACCAGTGGTACCTTTGCACCTTCCTACTGGAGGTGAATACACTCTGGCAAATTTAAGATTTAGGAGGAAAGTGTGTTTTTTATTCTTCAGTTAGTTCCTGCTTTAGAGGTGTGTCTAGCATGACTTTTATCACCCTTGTATCTCTTCCTTTTATTATGCTGAGAAACAGCCAGGCCACAGAGCAAGAGAATGGTTCTCTGATGTGCTTTTCTATCACTTCCTCACTGCCCTTTGTTCATCTAATATTCTTTTCTTATGACAGTGCTCTATATCTCTATCAGTTCCACACTCACAATTCCACATCTCCTCCATACTACACTTTTAAATTCCCATGTGCCTTTTATAAGTGTTATGCTAGAAGTTTTATTACTTATTAACACTAGAGGCTATTATTAATTTCTGTGTTTACAGGATTGAACATAAGTCTTCTAAAGGGTACTTAGGAAATCAAATGGGAAGTGTTAGAAATGGCAGAATGGTTACCAAAAACTAATTTATCAATGCACAGAATACTTGCAGAGATAAGAGGAAAAATGTTGGATATGCAGTGTTATCTTCAACATCAAACTCCTCCTGTTTGGAGAAAAACATTCAGCATTAAAATATGCTGAATTTCTTCTCTCTCTTGCTTTTCTTACCACCCTGCATGACTGGCTCTTGAGCCTTCTCACTGCTGTATCGAGGCTGAATAGACAGTGTATAATAACTTTAGAAATAATCTCTGAGATGTTTAGAACTACATTTCATCCTTCCCTGTGAAGGAAAAACAGACAAAGTTTTTCTTTCATCTCTCTGAATAAGGAGCAGGGCATCCTACGACTGACCACTGCACCTGAATCCAGTTTGAAGGAGATTAACAGATTGATACTCTATGGGTGTTCATGTCCATTTATTCCATTACCTTCTTGGGAATAAATGCTAAAATTAAGGCTTCTATTTTTAGGCTATTCCTAAAATTCTATTCTGCTAGAGAGAGGGAAAGGTGTCTTCAAAAGCAATTCAGCTTGCCTGAGATCTGATGTGTATTTGATGGTACCCTTAGATCAGACTCCTAATCAGGCAAATGTCCAAAGAGGCATGGGATAAAGACCGTTTCCAGCTTTGGAAGAGTCCAAAGAGAAAACAAAAAGTGCTATTAATATTTTCCATTTTGATTAATATTATAATTTTTTTTATATTACTTTATTTTAGGGACTCAAAATTCTAGGTGTGATTTTGTCTCTCACCTTGTTTTCCTTGTCTCATAGATTTTCTAGGTAAGGACTTTTTTGGTTTGAAGCCTATAGAACTCCTAGTTTTCAGTATTTCTTTTCAACAATATGAGAAATATATTATATTTTTTTCCCTTTACTGACCAATGTTAGACAGGCCATCTCACCCTCAGGCAGGGCACGTCATGCAGGTACACTAAGCCCCCTGATGTATGTGTAAATATTATTGGTGGTTAATCTTGTGTATCACACATTTTCACTGCCTCAAAAGGCACTTGAGCTTATTGTCTAAATGAATGGATTAGAAGAAAGGAGAGCAATGTCTGTGAAGCAGCATAACAATTGTTGGAGTCTTATTTCTTCCACTAAGTGTAGTCTTGAGGACAGCTCTTCTGTGAAGGTATTTCACATCTCCTTGTCTTTGATCAAGTGCCAGTGATAGAGGTGGGTAAGTGGTTCATAATATATAATTCAAAAATATTTTCAAGTACTTACATGACTATTCTGGTAGAGTCTCAGAATTCTTAGAAAGCCTACACCTAACATGACAACTGACTTAAATCATATCAACTGCTTGTAGTTAACTTTCAGATATGTTCTATGTTACACAGCTCATGCCACTTGGAGCAGAATCTTTCTCCATTGACTCCCTGAAATCTACCAGCCAAAGGGCATTTCAATGTTTTTCATTAATTTCTCATGTTTTCTGTGAGTACAGTAACAAATTAAGTGTAATGCCAGGAATATCCTCCAGAAAATCGTTTTAAGTTTTGTTTTTTTTCCTGTTGTAAGCTCTTTGTTGTGCTACTGTAGCAACGAGAATCTCCTACTGGCCCTAGAAATCTACTGTGGGGTGAAAGATGTGAACCCTTGAAACAAAGAGCAAAATATTTCAAACAAACCAGAAAAGTAAAATCTAAATTTATGTTAATGAGCATACAGATCAGAACTCAATCCTCATACATTTGCTCATCACTTTAAATTTCCATCACTAAAAATATCTTCTTGGATTTCAGGTGTCAGGTGTATTAATTCTATTTATTCAGCAGGTTATGGATTATGCCCAGAAATAATGAATAATCTTGCCAAAGAAGTGAAAATAAAGTTCTTGTTCAAATAACTGGGTGAGAGTGGGCCGGGAACTACAGTTATTTAAATTAATTATTAATTGATTCACGAATCATCATCTGATCCCTCCATTTTCTTTGCTGTTTAAGTTTTGCAGCCTTCAGAAAGGGGAGTTACCATTAGATGTCATTTAACATCACAGATGTAGGTACCTGGGGCGTAGGTGTGTATTTAGCACTGTCTCTGCCAGAGCCATTAGAATTGTGTTCTGCAGAGTTTCAAGAGAAGCAGAGGAGAGCTTTGGCACAGCCACAGGAATGAGCACCTGCCGGAATAGATCTGCGTCTCAGGACAAGCAGGATGGGAACCGATCCAGTTT
>WAAE01008467.1:0-10807 GCA_013400495.1 Nicator chloris
ATGGTCACATTGTCTCAAGTACAGATGTCAGTTCCAAGTAAAAGACTGTTACACCCAAATGGATGATGGGTTTTCATGTTTTCCTCACCTCTCAGTTTTCCATGGCAATTTGGCCTACTAGGGCACGAGGTTTACAATAAAATTATTAAATGGGATATGCTACCAAAGTACACCTCCACAGCCATGCAGGCAGCACTCTGCTTTGCACTGCCTTTTGTGAGGAAATGAATGAAGTTCAAGGTCTTGCATGTTCTCTTCAAAGTATTCCCGCTCTTGGCTTAGGATACTTAAGGAAAAAAAAAATCACTTAAATCTTTCGGATGAAGAATTTGGTTGGCAGTTTTAGTCCCTTGGTTCAAGGAGCTGTCTGCAGGTACAGGAGAGCAAATGAGAGAAAAATGGAATATTTTCAGGGGGCAGTCCAAGGCTGCGAAGTAATTCACTTCAGGAACTTGGAACTGCCATAACTGTCACCACTTCTCACTCTAAGTGCTTTCTGTAACAATACCTGGCAACATGCATCTGAAGAAAAGGAGAACACAAAGCAAAATAAGTCACATTATTACAGGTATTTCTTTCCCAGGGGGCGATGGAGAAAAAAATCAAGACCTGAGAGTTGTTAGTCATATAATTTAAAACATTGAAGAAAACCTTTATGTCCTTGAAAGATGGTCTGAAAGAATAAAAATAAGAATGACAAGAATAGAATAGAATAGAATAGAATAGAATAGAATAGAATAGAATAGAATAGAATAGAATAGAATAGAATAGAATAGAATAGAATAGAATAGAATAGAATAGAATAGAATAGAATAGAATAGAATAGGACGGAACTGAGCTGAACTGAACTGAACTGAATTTTCAGATGCAGTTTAATTGAATCTATTGAAAGGTTGCTATCTTGTGTGCAGGAACACAAATATTCTATTTACTGTATCTAAAACCTTGTGCCTGAAGGCAGAACATGCACTAGCAGCACTCCATGATAGATTATTTCTTTGATAGTATTCAGTATTTTCTTGTGTTCTCCAGTCTGCCCATGTGCAGCCACCTGGAACCACATGCCTTATTTTCATACTATAATTTCTTTGAAATGAGATTGTGTTTTTTCAGGCACTTGTAAAAAGCCCAGTTCAATAAGCTTTTTTTTCTGCGGTGGAATTACTCAGTTCTATCACAGCAGAAGAACTGTGGCTGCTAAAAGCTGTCAACACATATTTTGTGTTCTCTGGCTGTAGTGCATAAAGGGAAGAGAGTTGAACAAGGTCAGTCTAGAGTTCAGTAGGACTCGGGTGTGACCTGTTCAGATCGAACACGTTTACCTCCTCCCATCTGAAATAAATTTGGACTGCCTTCTGATGTAGCTCCACCACTGTCTCTATCTGTTAACAAATACAAGAATCATTGTCTTGTTCCCTGTCTACTTTCTCAGTGTTTGTTTTAGAGCTTTTTTCCATGCTTTCTTGCTGACTAATGAGCCACAGTTTTTAAATCCTTTGCCTGCACACATTGATAGCTTTTTTTCCTCATTTTAAACACAATAGTTATGAAAATGAGAATATTTTTTATTAATTCTGTCACAATTTCATTGGGCATGGACACAGTTTTTTTTTCTTTTTATTTTCTGGCAGATCTGAAATGACTAATCATGAAATTCTGCCTGAGAGAAAGGAGTGGGGAGAGGGGAAATTCAGAGTCACTTATCTCGCTGCTTGACTTTTGATCCAGTTTAACTGATATTTGATGCTGTGCTATATAGATGTCAGATTTAAGAAAAAATAAACATATCTAAAAGTGAAAAGCATTTTATGAGCTGTTTCTTGATTTATCCTCAGCACTAAATCTCTGATATATGCTTACAATCTGAAGAGGAAGGAAGAAAATTCCCTATCAAATCCCAAATATTTCACTGAATAAACTTATTTCCTGGAGGAAGGCTGAGGAAATAAATGTAGTGTTGAGAATGGGAGTAGTGCTTTCTGTGCTCATGTTGTCCTTCTCAATGTGTAAGGTGAACTCCACAGCTGAGGAAGAGCAGGAGCATAGAAAGGATGAAAGGGCCACTCTTTGCCAGCCCTCCCTATAATGAGTACAGTGGTGAAGTAGAGAGTCCATGGCAGACTGCAGTGAAGCAAACATAAAAGGGATAGAGGAATCCAGGTAATGGAAAACATGCAGGTACTAAAGACAGGCATGAAGTGGCAGAGAAAAGACAATGTAGGACAAATTATAGAAGTACTTTGTGCTGCAGCAAAGCAGTAGGCTTGCCATGCATTGTTTCTTTTGCTGTGTTTGCATGAGGAATATTTTGCTTTCTGTACTTTACTCAAAACAATTAACACCAAAAAAGAACACAGTAGTCCTGGGCAACTTTGCTGAGTATATGCAATCTGGGGAGGCCCAGCTGCATTGCATCTGCTGCAGTCATTACCTTTTTCCTATTTTGTTATCTCTCAAATAGGTGTATTTGGCTTTTGGCAAGATGTGGATGGGGTGCAAATGTAGCAGACAACAGAAAACGTTATCAATAATTTACAATTGTGCATGATCCATTTTTTAGCAGGAACTCTGCATTAAGTATTCTGAAATATATAAAGTCACTTGCATAAGTTAACGTGTATAGTGCTAACCTGTCTGTAATTCATGAATTACAAACCTCCCCCTCCAACCCACATTCTGAAGAAAAGGAAAAATGACCTGAAAAGGCCCAGAGACTATCTGACTATCTGACTATCTCATGGCTGCTGTGACAAAACCATTGCCTTGTAGAAAAGATGCTAATGAGAGTGACCCAAGAGGGAAGAGACTGCTCAGGAATCTTATGTCCTTGTATTTCCAGGCTTCAAAATTTACTGGACTATACCATTTCACACTGAAAGAAATAAAAACAAAAACAAAAATCCCCGTAAAAATTCTTCAGCTATTAGTCACGGAAAATAGTCTGCAGGGTTAAAAACAAAGAGTAAAGACTTGTGAAGGCTTTCAACAATCAGCTAACTCAACATAATGAAGTCAGGTTCATTTGTACACACTGCATCATTTCTCACAGCAAAATGAAAGTTTATCAAGGTCACATTGGTTACTTTGGGGAAGTGTTCTGTTCAGATGAGTCATACAATATTGCTGAAAATTTTTGAAGACCACTTCATTGACAATGTTTCAGAAAACAGAGACACACTTAGAGGCCACTCCGCTTGGATGAAAGTTGTGCCCCACAAAGCTGCAAGAACAACAAGTGTAGCCTCAGAAGATAAAACAGAAAGTGTCAAAGTCATGACAAATATCTTTCTGGTTTTGGTTTGTTTGTTTGGGATTTTTTCACTTTCCAAGCAAATGAAAAGGATTTGTTTATCATTACTAGGTTCTATTTGACATGGGTAGTTTCAGCATTCTTGCTGCAAAGAATGTGGCCATAGCTCTGTGGGTCTGCTTCTGGAAGAAGAAGATAGATTCTGCTTTATGTGTGAAATTTTGAAACATAATACTAGCAGGATATTTGAAATGGAATGGTTTCCATTTTATTTTCTAGTACATGCTGGTTCCAGAGCATTTAATGGAAGAAAAGGTAGACTTAAAGACTATCCATGAAAATATCCACAAAAATCCTTTTCATAGTTAGAACATGAATGACCTTTTGCTTTTTAGACAAAATCTTTCAGCGTACCTCTATTTCTTAGTTGTGCTTGCCTGAGTGTGTTACCATGGTGATTAGGAGATTCTGGAAATTAATTTTGGTTTATGATTATTGTGAAACATTTATATGTCAGCTGATGATCTGTATTTCAGAACCAGATCTTGAAGAGAAAATAACCCTTTGGAGATTAGCAGCTTTTCCACCATGAAAAATAAAGAGCAACCTAGATTAAAGACGGACAGGTTTATAATTGATGGATTGAACCATTAGTGATTTCACTCCAGTCACACCTCCTTAAATCAGCCAGAAATCTATCCCAGTATGCTGCTAATTTTCCGCCAAAAAGCAATTGGATATGTAAACACTATGAAAATGAAGCAGCAAAACCAGTCAAACAAAGCAGCTGCCAAATTGTGTGTCTTCTGCCAGTGACCACGATCCTGCAACACCGCGGTCTGTCAGTGAAAGCATTCCCCTTGCTATTCCACAGTTACAATTGCAGTTTCACTCTTTTAAAAGTGGATAGCAATGACAACAGCAATGACACTCTCTGTTTCTATCTAGAGAAGAGAGATTTCTCTTTACTGGAAGTAAAATAGCAGGAGTTTAAGGTATGTTATCTAGATGGATGTACACTTATTATCAGTAGACATTTGTCTGTTCTTTATAGATATGATTTTCTACTGACAACTGAAAGAATTTTGGCAACTTCCCTGTAAATGGATGTAACCATTGATATGAAAAATGCATAATTATTGAAAATGTAGAAAATTAAAAGTAGGAAACACCATAGCATGAGTGGGTTCTGATCTTGGCTGACCCCAAACACGTTTCCCCCCAGCCCTTCTCACTAAACCTGGAGCACTTCCTCTGCCCCCTTCTTCACTGATCTTGGTGTCTGCAGAGCATTTCCTCCCAGGTTTTTCTCATTCCTCACTCCCGTCTGCTGTTCAACAGGCTTCCTCAAATATCACAGAATATTCACCTTAACAACTCCTCCACTATATGGAGTTAAACAGGAAAGATCTGAGATCCCAAGACAGACATCTATGCTACTCATAACCATTCTATAGGTTGAACGAGGTCCCTTAACAACTGTTCTCTGAGACCAAGCACCTAACCGGTGTTTTATCCATCTCGTTGCCCAGGTATGCTCACTTGAATAAGCAGAAAAGTTTGAGAAACAGTGTCAAAGATCTCTCAGAAATCAAAGCAAATGAAGTCCATCGAGCCTCCCTCGGCCACAAAAACAGACAGCTTATCACAGGAATCTGGTTAGTCATGCAAGATTTACCCATGATAAATTAATGCTAATCATTACAGATCACTTTCTTTTTTTATGTCTCCAGAAAAGTGGTTTCAAAAGGATTCACTCCATGATTTTCCCTGGCATTTGTGTAATTGTCCTTTAGTCTTCTGGATTGTCACCTTTTGAAAAAAGGTGTATGATAAGTCCTTTTCTGCATTCACCAGGAATCTTCCCAAATCTCCCCAATGTGTTCACAGAGTGGCTTTCAAGGACATTGGCTATGTCTTTCAGCAGCCTCGGATGTATCTTCTTGGATCCCACAGTTTTATAGGGCTTTATTTCTCTCTGGTAATCACTGAACTCTTTCCTCATCCATTGACTTCCCCTTGCATCCTTTCTCTGGTCAAAAATGCCTGAGAAAAGAGGGAACTGGTTTTCTCATGTCTCGTATATGTATATCTAAATGATCTGGTTGGAATTTTCCCCATTCAATTGTTTAATTAGTCATTTACTGTACCAATAACCAATATAAAACCCAGAAGACAGAGAGATTTGAAAAAAACCCCAAAAACGCAACAGCAACAACAACAAAGAAACAACCAAAAAGGAGCACAATGCATATATATTAGTTTATAATTCTAGAGATTTTTATTTGCATTCTGGACTTTTTCTGTCAATTTTTGTTCCTTCTCTCCCATTTTTTTCCCACCTTTTCTGTTTTGACATTAAAAATACCAAAGCAGGGCTTAAAAGCATTCTTAAATGAGTAAAAAATGGCATAATTCCTACTTTGCTGTACCCCAGCCAGAAAAACTAGTTTAAATCCATTGTAATCTCATGCAAGATTGTTCTATTTCAATAATCAGGGTGCTTGAACTATGATGCATAGGCACTGCTCTGTTTTGAAGTACACTTGAGGAAAAAAAAAATTCAGACCTTAGTTCTTCAAGGCTGAACACAACACACAAAAGCCAAAATGTCCCCCTTTCACAAATCTCACCAATGATTCAGAATCTTATTAATTTTTCAAATACAAGATCAGATTGGATTTTGATGAGGTACACAGGACCAAGATCTCAAGCAATCTGTTGAATTCTAGAAAGTAATTTATATGTTATTAGGAAAAAATTCTGATTATGAATTTGGTGTTGCCTGTACTTGACCACGAGCAAAATTCAGAGGAAAGTGGCAAGCAAAATCCTTGGTCTGTAAAAAAAAAAAAACAACACCTTGAAGTGAAAGTAAAGAAGCACAAACGGAAGATATTCTAATTTTCATAGTGAAATGTAAGAAGCAAAGATTACCTTGGGAAGTTAAAGCAGATGGTTATTTTGCACAGTGTGTTTTTAGAAGGTAGTCTTCATTATCACTGTGTTGGGATCTGTAATTGACGCCAGTGAAAATGAAGGTTTGCACACCAGAGAAAATCAAGTTTTTACTATCGAATGAAAGAAATATTTCTAGGATCAAAATGGGGGCATTAGTACATTTCTGTATGTTGTGGTTTAACCCTGGCTGGGAAGTCAGCCCTACACAGCCATGTACTCACTTTCCCCCTGTAGGACAGAGAGAGTCAGAAATATTAATGGGAGAAAAGACATAGGTTGAGAAAAAGACAGTTTAATATGTAAAGTGAAAGCCATGCATATTAAAAAAAGCAAAACAAAGAATTAACTGACTAATTTGGATGAGTAGGCAGGTGCTCAGCCATCAGGGCAGCAGGGCCTCATTAAACCTAAGGGGTACTTAGGAAAACAAATGCCATCACTCCAAATATCCTCCTGCTGCTTCACCTCCCCCAGCTTTATATGCTGAGGATGACCCCATGTGGTCTGGAATATCCCTTGGGTCCTTTGGGGTCAGCTGTCCTGGCTGTGTCCCCCCTCAGCTCCTTGTGCCTCCCCAGCCTCCTCCCTGGTGGGGTGAAGAGCAGAAAACGCCTTGACGCTGTGTAAGCACTATTGACAAACACAACCCAGAATTATCAACACTGTTCCCAGGACAAACCCAAAGCACAGCCCCATGCTAGCTACTGGGAAGAAAATTAACTCCATCCTAACTGAAACCAGCACACTGTACCAGAGAGAGTACATTTCTGTGTTCCACACTGTGTTCTGTGTGTGATCTGGCCACTTTTGCTGACCCATCTTTCTGCTAAGCTGATCTCTGTGGCCCAGTGAACTCTGCAGCACAACTGTCAGGAACTGTTATTACTGGCAGAACCAATCAATGGAAATGGAGATATTAGACTAGAAACATTAAATAAAACTGTTCTCCTTCCATTCCTGTGTTGTTTGTTTTTGTTTTTGTTTGGTTTTGGGTTTTTGTTTGGTTTTTTGTTTTTGTTTTTGGTTTTGGTTTTGTTCTTGTTCTTGTTCTTGTTCTTGTTCTTGTTCTTGTTCTTGTTCTTGTTCTTGTTTTTGTTTTTTATTATAGCAACCTTGCTAGATGGGAAGGGATGTGAATGTCTCATGTTATATGGATGGTGAAGATCCTGAAGAACTCCAGGAGGTACAGGCAGAGTAAAAGACAGAAACTAGAAATCTTTTTCAAATATGTAAATTTTGAGGTTTTGAGAATTTGAGGGGATAATGTCTTGGACAAAGTCTGTGGGTATTTTTCCATGTTCTTATTCAAGACTAGTCAGTTGTGAATTTGGTATTTTTCAGGTCTGTGGTATCTATCTAGAGAGAAGAGCAGCAGGGGAAGGTCATACCTCTATTGAATCAGATCAAAGTTCTGTCTTGTGTTGAAATGTTCTTTACCAGCAGCAAACGCCTACAGAAGTGTATAAGAACACAGGAAATGTATGTGGCATCTTCCCTTCTCACTCTCCCATTATATGCACTTCCTCAGCTTCCAGCAATCTGTGAATGATGGATGAAAGAGAACATATAAGAAAGGATCTGCTATATATGGATGTGCTCAACTGCAATGTTCACAGTTTGAATTTCTGGAGATTTTGAAAGCAACTCCTGAAATGAAAAAAAAAAAAAAAGATGAAAAACAAATGTGCAACTCATCACATTTCATGAATTTAATTTTGAAGAAGCATTCAAGTACCAAACATGGTATATTTTGTAACATTTAAAAAGGTTTTGATTCTGCAATGATCTTTTATATCAAAGAGCCTATCAAGTCTGTAGTTCTTCAGCATTATTAGGAAAAAGAAATGCTTTTAAGCAAATAAGGTGATTGCTCTTAGTTTTTCAAGCATTTATTTATTTGGTTTTAAACCAGTGAACTTAATTTAAAGGACTTTTTCCAGATGAAGAGTCTTGGTTAGAAAAAATAATGAGTTTTGAGGGTTGAGTTTTGAGGAGGTTTTTAAAAATTCTTGATAAGGATGCATGTCCTGCAGATTAACTACTTGATTATTCCATGTTTCTTTCCCCCGAAAAAACTTTTGCCAGAGAGAAAGGACAATTACTAGGAATGTCGATGAACGTGGAAGAAGAGCTGATACGAAGTTGAAAAATTCTCTGAGGAGGAAAAGCAGAAAAGATAAATTGCAGAGTAATGTAACACTCCTCGTATAAAACTCAAAATGCAATAAAACCTAATTATGAGGAAGGTATGATTATGTTGTTAAAGGATATACACCATTATGCAAACTGCTAAAGAAAGAAAAAGTGATATGTGACTGACTACTGAACCAGATTCTGGCTAAGATAAGTGGTGGTAATAAATAATATTCATTTAAAATTCCAAATGTAATACTTTTCATATAATGTTATTTATTAAAGCAAAATATTGCATTCTCTTCTCTCATTTTGCTGTTCAATCTTAAGAGATTAGAGACCATTATTATTGAAAAAGTAAGAGGCTTTAAATTCTTGAAAACTCTATTCTTTAATAATGAACTCATATAAAGTCATAGAAAAAGTCAATCATGATTTTTTAATACAGCATTCAGCAAAATTTAGAAGAAGAGATGATCAACAAAAGCAATTATAAAAGGATGATGTTCATGGAAAAACACTGACACACAATCTAACAGAAGGAGTCTGGCTTCCCTCTCTGCCTGTCTCCGTTGTGTTTTCCAAGGAAAGTTTTTTATTACTTCTGAGATCTGCAGTATAAGAAAATGAAAGAAACTCATAATAGTAGTTGAATTCTTTGTGGTCCTTCATTCCAAGTCATCCTCTTGTCCTTTACCTACCTTTCTGGGGATTTGTCAGGTACTTACTGAAAACTGTTATTTAAGTGCACTCTTAGTGCAGCTCCTTTGGTTTTGTTTTTTAACTCCCTGTAGCTTCCAGACCATATGTTCTTTGACATTCTTTTTAATTAGTGACAGATGGATGAAAGAATTTTAGATCCTAGACTGAATTTCTTGCTGTTGTGATTTTTTCCTTAAAATGAGACTTTCCACACACTATTAGTTTCTCAAAATACTTTGGCTTCTTGTTGGTGTTGGCTCCCCTCTCTGTTCTATCAATGTCTCTGTTTTGTTTTCAGCAAGTAGGAAAGAAAAAAAAAAATATTCGTTTGAAATGTGTGATTTTTTAAATTCTATCTTCAGTGGCAGTTGATGATCCTGTAGGTCTAGTCTGCTTATTCTGATTAGTGTTGTCACGATTTCTGAAAGAAAAGTCTGGCATTCAGCTAAGTGAATTACACAACAGTTACAAAGAGTTTGATACTTTATTTTAAAAACACGTCCAAGATACAAAACACAGCAAAACACCACCACCAAAGATGCAAAACAAAGAGTAAGGCATTCTCTCTGATATAATATGACAACCATAATTTCATATGGTCTTTCACTTTAGGACTACACAAATGCTCCTTTTATGATTGTCATTCACAATCTTGTGTTTCCTTAGTTAGGGGTTTTGGGTTTTTTTGGTGTGTGTCTTCTTCCCCCACTTGTACCTTCTCCACTGCTATGACTAACAGAGCTCATTGGACATTTAAGGCCTTTATAAATTACTCGTAGAATAGTTGCTCATCCTTTTGTTTATTAAATAGTACCTTGCTCCCAGGGAATCTGGTACTGCTTGTGCTGTGATTTTGCACGCATTTTCAACACATCAATTTTACCTTCTGCCAGATAAAACTAGCACGTAACCCCTCATTTAATCTACTAATCCCCTAAAATTTATTTCTTAGAGAAAAAAGAACAAGTGAGACCTAGTTTTATGCTTAACAATATAGTTAGTAACGACAAGTAAACAGGATGGAAATGCAATCGTTGGCAACATAGTGAGTGCTGCTAGTGTTGAATAGAGAAGGTTCCATTGGGAACTCATAACAATCTTCCAGCTTTTGAAGGCGGCTTACAGGGAAGTCAGAGGGAGAATCTTCAGCACAAAGTATAGTGATAGACACGGAGTAATGAGTACAAACTGAAAGAGGGGAAATTTAGGTTAGATATTAGGAAGAAATTCTTTACTGTGAAGGTGGTGAGACACTGGAACAGGTTGCTCAGGGAGGTTGTGGATGCCCCAGTCCTGAAAGTGTTCAAAGTCAGGTGGGATAAGGACTTGAGCAACCTGGTCTAGTGGAAGGTGTCCCTGCCCATAGTAGGGAGGTTTGGAACCAGATGATCTTAAACGTCCCTTCCAAACTTTCAAATCCCATGATTCTAATTGTGAAAGGTTTCATTGTGTAGATGTCACAAATAAACCCCAGCTGGCAACTAAGTACCACATAACCTCTTCTGCACCCCTCAGTGCGGAGAAGAATCCAAAATAAGATGCAGACTTTGTGAATTCTAAACCGTTTAATAATTGAAGCAAAATAAATTATAATACTAATAGAGAAATAATTAAATGAATAAATAAAAAATATAATAATAATAATGTAATACTAATGCTAGAAATGACTAGGGGAGAGAGAAGGAGGTGTAAAACTCAAGACAAATAAGTTGTAAAATACTGTTGCTCACCACTCACCGACCAATGCCCAGCTGGTGCCTG
>WAAE01008479.1:0-21024 GCA_013400495.1 Nicator chloris
ACCATGCCCAGCACTGGGAGAAACCTACTCCACAACCTTCATGCCACAAACCTCACCTGCCTCTTTCCTTCCCTTCCCTACAGCTGCCACAGGTGCTACTACACCCAGCTGGCCCTTCTCTGCTCCTCCCACCTACACTGGGTCTGAATTTCTCCTGGGTTTTTCTCGTCACTGCTTTTCATAGAAAGAATTAGTGCCTCAGAATTTGGGGTTTGCTTTTCTCCCTGGGAGAAGAGGAGCCAGGAAAAGCAGTTGAACACAACTGAGACTGGGAGTTGTGTGGTCTGAAACTCATAGAGTGATTCTGCTGAAGGCCCTGATATCGTTTCGGTGTCTATCTTTTTTCCTTTATTTATTCCCCTATATCCTTTACGCATATATTTTTAGCTTTGTAGCGTCTTATTTTAGCTTAGCTACAGCATTTTCCTAGACAGGAATTTAAAACTCATTCCAGGATCCCTATGCTATCTTGGTTCTTCCTGGCTACAAGGGCCAAAAAACTGCTCTTCAGACACATTTTCATCAACAAAATATAGTCCTGTCTGAGTCAGAGAGGACTTTGAAGGGACATGGACTGTGGGGGATTTGCAGGAGCCCTTGTGGGAATTTTGCCCATGTGGGTAAGGACTTTGGGTTTTGTGGATATATTTCCATATCTGCCCTGGAGGCCTCCAACAAAGATCCACTTTTATATGACTTCCTATACGAAATTTGTCCTGAAAGCTGTGTTACTGATTTTCTAGGTTGAAAAAGGCATCATCGTGGCAAGAGAAGGTGCCTTTGTGTTAGAGGCTCCTCCAAATTTTCTCTATCTTCTTCTTTCCAAGATGCCTCCACCATCACCCTGGTGAATGGCAGGGACCGCTGCGAGGGTCGCGTTGAGATTTCACACTCTGGGGGCCGCGGCACCGTCTGTGATGACAGCTGGGACCTGAAAGATGCCCAGGTGGTGTGCAGGCAGCTGGCATGTGGCACCGCTGTTTCTGCAACATCAAGTGCCTCCTTTGGACAAGGCAGTGGCAACATCTACCTGGATGATGTCAGCTGTACAGGGTCGGAGTCGTCCCTCTTCCAGTGCGGCCACCGTGGCTGGGGCGTCCACAACTGTCGCCACAGTGAAGATGCTGGTGTTGTGTGCTCAGGTACCACTGATTTGACTGGCTGCATACTGGCACACTTTCAGAAAGTGGTCTTAGTAGGAATTTGGTGTGTGTTGGGGATGAGTGCAGGATTATGTTTTTAGTTGATCCGACCATGAGAGCCCATTCTGCTGACACTCCCAGGCTCTCCGTTGCCCAAGTGATCGGGTGACACCAGCATCTCTAGGGGTGCTAGAAAACCTTCCCATGCTCCCTCGTCTTCCAAGTTCACCTGGAAGCTTCACCTGCTTCCTTTTCTTTGTCACAAACTGTTGCCACAAGCATGGCCCCTGTTACAAATCCTCCAGGTATATGTATTTATATATTTTTTCCCATTGCCTCCAATCAACTACTCTGGGAGTGCAATAACTACTGTTTTGCAGGTGTGATCTGTTTCATTTGCATAGTATAATACCTTGGGAATAATTTTTACTGGTTTTAACTCTTTTTATGCTACACACTGGTCTTTTGTGCTTGTGAGTTCTATTGCTGGGGGTGGATTTCATAGTATGCTTATTACATGAGAAATTTTCTTTTGTTCAGTCTCTGATTTTATGGTATTTAGGCCACTACCTTTTACTTTATTTCATACCTAAGTGCCTGAAGCTCACAAATTTAATAAATGCAAGCATGGGTCATAATTCTCTGAAGAGTTCATCACTCTTGTAGCCTAACTGAGAGGAGTGTAATCATTATGTTTCTTTGGAGATTTAACCTTGTGTTGCCACGATTTCTGTATATAGAACATATTTTTATTTGATCAGAATTAAATCTCAGTTAATCACTTCTATCCCTTATTTTCTTTTTTTTCCTTTTCTTTTTCAGGTCAAAAAATTATTTGTGGTGATATACTTTTTGAGTCCTCTGGAACATTTCAAAGTCCTTCTTTGAATTCTTCAGATAAAGCAGATTGTTTGTGGCAAATACATGTAACAAACAATTCCCGCATTTCGCTCACTTTTGATAACATTCAGTAAGTAAACCACTTTCTGCTTGGGCAGCAAGAAAATTCCAAATCTCAACTGCATCCACACTCCCTGGGCACATTTCCCATCCCATAAGTGAATGATAAATACACATGGGAAATGTGTGAGTGCAGAATCCTATTATATGGTTTGTTCAGCATTTAAACCCCTAAGTTTAGCAAAAGCATTTTTTAATGTATTCTCATTTCTTCCTCAGGTTGCAAGGTGGATGCCAGAATGACTATATTGAGATCTATGATGGGCCACCCAAATCTTCTCCTCTACTTGGAAGAATTTGTTCTAGTTCTCCTCTCACGTACACTTCATCTTCAAACTTTATGTCTGTCAGGTTTTACAGTGACTCCAGATATTCCAATGGAAGTTTTCAGGCTCAGTATCAGTCCTTTCCAGCAGACCAGAACACCAGTAAATTTCCATTATCTTTGTAATTCTGTTCTCTTGATAATGTTTTCTTTGCTCAGAAGCTTTTAGGCATTATTTTTTTAACTAAATAAGTATTTGTTAATGTTGTTGAAGCAATCAGTAATAGATGATATTCCTACTTGAATTTCAATTTGATTTCCTACTTGAACTTTGTGACTGTTTATTGACTGGTCACTTTCAAAAAATAACTACTTTTTCTTCTTTAAAACTATTCCATTTATTTGCCTTAAGATATTTTCTATGTTATTTTCTAAACTTGTATTTCTTTGTATCACATCATAATTCATATATATTTTTGTACATTTCTGGACAAACTTTCACAAAGTCATAGAAATGTTGGTTAGAAGGGACTTTTGGAGGTTTCGTAGGCCAACTATTCAAAGCAGAGCTACTGCCAACACCTGGCCAAGCCCATTAAGAACTGGTCTAGCTGTGTGTCTGGAAACATTCGAAGCACGAAATATTTAAAGCTACTACTTTGGATGACTTGTTCCAGTACTGTCTTATTGCTTACTCATATCTAAGCCTCAAGTGTAAAAATAAGTGGTTTGGCTTATGAATTCTCTTCTCCAAATGGTGGCAGTTATTGCATTTTTGGACTTGCAATATGGAAGCATTATCAAGTACATGAACTCACTAATAATTCATATTTTTTTCCCTTAGCCCTTCTGTGCTTGCCAACCTACATGCACGCAGTGGTAGACAGACACTATCTCCAGTCCCAGGGCTACTCAGTGGGGAGCATCAGCCTGGCAGACCCTACATGTAGACCAAAAATTACATCAACTGAGGTTATATTCAACATTTCATACAGCGACTGTGGTACACATAGACAGGTTGGTGTGAAGACATTTGGGGGAGCTCTGGGCATGGGAATTTAATACTCATTTGGAAAATTGTCATGGATTGCAAAGGGTGTTGTAGGCCACAGGCATGCAAAACAGAGAAAAGGAGTATGTGTTTCTGAAAGCTGAAGCTGGTTAAATATTTTTCCATATCCTTCCCAGGGTACCTATATCCTTCCCAGTACCTATTTCAGAATGATGTTCTAGAGAACAAAAATAGAGGGGACAGTTAAGTGAGCAATGCCATCCTGGATGCTTGGGATATTTCAGTGTGACATGTCCTTTCTGACTGCTGGGACCTGGCACATAGAGAAGCTCATAATGCTCACAGTATTTACAGTGAACATGACCACATGTGGTAAGTTAACACTCCTTTAATGTGCCAAACAGAGCAACAACGAAACCATCACCTACTCCAACGTGATAAAAGTGCCTGCTCCTGGTAGAGCCATCAAGAGGCAAAAGGACCTTCACTTGCACATCAGCTGCAAAATGCTGCAGAGCACCTGGGTTCAAGTCACGCACACTGCTGATGATGTCACCGATGTCAACAAAACCCAGTATGGCAGATACGACGTGAACCTGATGTTCTACAACTCCTCATCTTTCCAGTGGCCAGTGCACGACTTCCCATACTATGTTGACATGAATCAGAATTTGTTCCTCCAAGCTTCTCTTCACAGCTCTGACCAAAATCTGACGGTGTTTGTGGACACATGTGTGGCATCGCCTAATTCTAGTGATTTTAGAACACTGGTCTATGAACTGACCAAAAGTGGGTAAGGACTTTCTAAAAAATTACTTTAAATGTGTCTCTACGTGTAGTTCTAAAAGAGCTTAATTTGTGAAGTGAGGTGATTTAGGACAAGTGTACATTGGTTGTAATTCTCAGGGCAAAGGTTCTTCTAAGGACAACTTTTGGCCAAGTCATTCAGAATGGTTGTCATTCAGAAGTTGCAGTCAAGCACTGAGATTTCACTCAAGGAGTCAGTGAGGAAATTGAGGTCTGACTTTGTTTCTGAAATAGGTGTATGAAAGGGAGGGATGTCCACGGCTCTACTTCTCTTTACATCATGAGTTTTACAGCATCATAACTGGAATACAAAACTGTCTATTCAAAAAGAAGAGAAATTCCTTAGCCTTTCCTTATTATTCTAGAAACCTAAACCACTTTGACTAATTTTATAGCAAAGTACATTGAAGCACTAAACAGAATGTTTATTAAAAAAAAAAAAAAAAAAAAAAGTGTATTAAGATTAGTTTTATGCTTCCAGAGCAGAAAGGGGAACTTTCTCTTTCTGCAACAACTTTTCAAACAGTTTATCCTGTTGGTAAATGCATGACAGGCTCTCACCGGTCACAGAAACCAGCAGAACCACTAGCCATTTTTCAGCTATTCATGTTTACACAGAACTTGTTAAGCTATGAAACTTCTGTGCTGTGTACATTTAGTAATTTCTCTTCTTGCTAAGAGCACTTTATTTTTTTTAAGCCTTTTGATTTCTCGTTTACTTCTTGGTTTTATATTTAACCTTGAAACTTATTGCAAAGCGAGGGTGTAATAGTGCTTCCACTCAAGTGAAGCAGTGAGCTGGTAGCTGATCTGTCGATTTTACATCTTTCCAGGTGTGCCAGTGATCCTAGCTACGCTCTTTTCCCCTCGCCACGCAGCGACGTCGCTCGGTTTGGGTTTAACGCGTTCTCGTTCGTGAACCGATTCCCGTCAGTTTTCCTGCGGTGCGAGCTGGCGGTGTGCAGGTACCACGACTACTCCTCCCGCTGCTATCAGGGCTGTGTTAGCAGGTTCAAGAGGAATGCAGACTCTTCCCATAAACAAGTGAATGTTGTTATTGGACCCGTGCGGCTTCGGGAAGCTCACGCTGAGAACAGGAACATTGGTAAGTTTAAATACCTCTAATAACGTAAGACTCGGTGTGTTACCGTGTGTTTGCATTTCAGTTCAGACATGAAATCCAGCTCTGAAATGTGCCTTTGCTGGTTTATTTACAATTCTGCTATAATTTTTATGGAGGGTTATTATTTTTTATGTGTGTAAAATAATTCTATTAGATTTACAAGCTCTTTCCTTTCTATCATAATTTAGATCCATTCTTTGTTCTGCACATATCAAATGGCAATTAATTCAGTTCTATGGGAGGAGGGATGAGTTGCAACTAATCTCCCTGCAAGACTTATATTACTTTTCCAAAGCTGCCTGTGCCTGATTTGCATGTCTGTTATCTATTTATAATCGATCTCTAGGTCCTCTTGTAAGTGCTGTTTCTCAGTGTCCTGTGGCTGCTGTTTCCACTACCAGAAAGCAACATCTTAAGATCTTTGAGTGTAATCACCACAGACTCCCAGTTTCTCTTTAATTTCTTGCCACAACCTTTACTTGTTTTGCGTGGCCACAGAATCATTTGTGAAATAATGTGCAGTTTTCTGATCAGATCCAGATTAGAGCTTTTCAACTCAAATTCTCTTTGCCTAATTATCTTTGGAATTAACTAGCACAGGAGAAAAAAAAAAAGTAAATTTCTCTCTGACTCTTTTATGCACAGAGCTGCCCTCTGACATCCAGGCAAAAGGGGAGACTCCGAGCTCAGTGCCTGCTGACAGCTCCCACATTCCTCTGGCTGTGACCATCGCAGTGCTGGTAGCTGCTGCTCTCACAGTGGCAGGATTTCTTTGGAAGCAGAAACTGCTGG
Source organism: Nicator chloris (assembly GCA_013400495.1). Classification (NCBI taxonomy): domain Eukaryota; kingdom Metazoa; phylum Chordata; class Aves; order Passeriformes; family Pycnonotidae; genus Nicator; species Nicator chloris. The sequence continues at coordinate 6,102 of WAAE01008479.1, forward strand.
AGGCCATCCCATACCGGAAAATGTGAGAGGCAGCTCCAGGCATGGAGGTGGAAGGATACTTTCACCAGCCACCTGCTTCATTATTTGGGTTTGCAATCAGTGTGAAGGGCAGCTCTTACTTGACTATTCCACCATCCAGACCATGTTTGAAGAATCAAGATTACACCTGACGTTACTATGAGCTGAATTTATAAAGCAATCTGATTTTAAAATCTAGTCCAAATACACCTAAGGTGTAAAGAAGGATTGATTCTTTCATCCCAGCATCCAAATAAGCATCTTCAGTGTGGGACATTTCAAAGTTTTTCTGCTGAACTCCTCATTAAGTGTCTGGCTGAGAAGACTGAAATAGGTGACTTGAGATACAAGAACTGACTTATTTGGCCCTTGCTGATATGCAGAGGAAACACCTGTGTAGCACCTTAAGATACACTGGGAAGTAATACAAGAAAAATGTTTCTTTGCAGTAAAAAATCTCAATAATGAGCCATATGCAAATATGCTCAGGGGCTGCAAGTGAGGAATTATTCCTGTACAGTGTTCCTGACTTTGGGCAATATGGTTCTTCCCAAATTCATATTTCTCTGAGTAAATGTAGGCCATTTATAAGATTTTGTATGGAGGATGAATATAATCCTGTTACATAAATGTGTAATTTAAAAAAGCAGGAAAGGAAATTTTTTCTGAGCAATACTTTTTTTGTTGTGTACTTGCAAACATCCCACTTGCATGTGTCAACGTATGGCCAACACACTGTTGGGTTGGAAAACGTGGCTTCTGAAAAAGTGGCTTTGTCAAGCAATGATTCCTGCTCTTGCTTTCAACATTTCTACACCTGGAATGGGTGGGAGGGAGAGAATATACCTAAGTTCCCATAAGGAAGTGTGGCCTGTCTCTTATCCCCATGCAAAAACAAAATAAAAATAATTATAATAATAAAAAAATTTTTTTATTGGAAGAAGCTACTCAATACAGGTGTAAAGGTCACTGGTATTGATTGAGAAATACCCTTCTTGAGACGTTCCTGTTCTCCAGCCATCTGTGAAAGAAGCAAGTTGATTTGGAACTGAGCAATGTCAGATGTGCAAGGTGAGCCAAGGTGGTGACGTGTGAGGAAGGTGAGCAGTACTCTTGGGTGACATCCTGACCTGACAGGGAGGATAAGGGCAGCTCTGATGGGAACCAGCCCCACAGCCTGTACCATTTGTTCCTTCAAGCTGCCTTCTCCTCATGATTCCAGGCAGGCCTCTCATCCTCTCTCCATGATGTGAAGAGGGGATCACATAAGTAGGGACTGGCACTGCACACAGAAAGTGAGAGGTTTTTTCCACACCTGAAGAACAAGGACTTAGGGTCCTCCTCCCCCCTCTGCCTGCAGCCACCTTTGGAGAGCAGAGCACCTCAGGAGGCTGACCTGCCTTCGTCTGTTCTCTGGGCCAGAGACTGTCCAGGCTCAGAGGAATCCAGCCATCTGCTCAGCACAGCAAGGACTCTCCTGGACCTGGGCTTTCCTAACTCTGTAGAACAGGACCTTCCCCTCTGCTCTTCCTCAACCTGCTGTATTCTCCTTCCCCTGTTCCTGCCGTGACCCTGCTGCTGTGGTGTTGCTACCACACCATCTTGCAGGGTGCAGCTTGATGGCACTTTTTGCCACTTCTGTTCTCTCAACATTATTTTCACCAGACAAGCAGAAAGATCCCAGGCCTAGATCCTGGTGTCTCCAACTCTCACGTCCCTGTGCTGCTCAGAGCTGAGTTTTCCCACAGCATGTCTGTGCCAGGGCTCCCAGATGGAGAAATACCAAGGCTGGATATAAATGCAAGGTAAAATTACGAAGTTCACAGGTTTCCATATTAAATATTGCTGCAGAAAGCATTTCCAAGCAGTTCAGGCAGTAGATGTCAGACTCCTCCTCATTTCTTGCTATCTCCCTTGATCCACAAGCACTATAGCAATGCAGGATTCAAGAAAATTGGGTTTGATGATGAGGAAAGGGTCATGTGCGTGGTGAATGATCTCTCAGCCACAAACCTTCCTGCCTGGATTCAGACTATCATTCCTCTGTGGAGAAGTCTGTGGGAATCCTTATTCCAGTGTAGATACTTTCCTATTGCATGGGTGAAAACTGATTAATCTTGTTTGTCCTTTCAGTGGTTTCCATTTTTACCTTTAAAAACCCAGTATGTTTGCAAAATGCCCTCACAACTGTCAGCAGAAGAAAAAGTGTTTTCAAAGCTCACTGTAGCTTCAGTCAGAGTGATGTGCTGGGAAATACCTTAAACTGCCAGAAGAAGACCTTGAGAACAAAAATATGCTACTGCAAGAGATTTACCTAACCAGTGGGAAGGATGAAATACTGTATGGTATTTTCATTAACTAACTAAGGTTAATAAAACCAAATTATTTATCTATTTCCATTGTGTAGAGATTGTCTGATAATAAAGATCTCTAGAAATATCTAGATTTTTAAAATGAATAATTTATTAATGAAGAAGGTAGTGAAGACGTAATCAATCAATCCATCAACCAACAATCTTGATCTTTTACCTGGGCAGCTTAGAACTTTTTTTTACACTTGAACCACCTGGCAATCCCTTTCATGTTCCCCTTCCTCCTCACCCTTTTTCAGTTATTGCAAGAGTTTGGAGAAGAACTGTGACCCATCACTCACTCTTGCTTCACTGATTGCAGTGTTTGATTGGCCAGTCAAATACACTGGATTTTTCATTCTTGTCAGGGTGTCAAAACCAGAATATGAATAGTGAATACCAGGTGTTGTGTACATATCCTCATTCATGTGCAAATGTAATTGTTTAGATAAAGAAGAAACATATTTACCATTCTGAATGTTCACTTTCAAGGCTTCCAAAGTTATCTTTGGCCTCTTTTATTTTTCACTTCCTTCTTCCATTCCAATGACATTGGTCTTTGTGGAAAGATGTTTTAGATCATTCTCTTTTCCCCCTGGGCTTTGGTCTTCCTGCTTGATGACTGTCCCTGGAGGCAATAAATTCGTATATGGCAAAATTTTTAACTGGTGATAATTCCATGCAAGACATGATGGCTGTGGAGGTAAGGATGAGATGGAGAACAATATTCTGTCTCTTCAGTGTTATCAGATTTTCCTGTTAAATTGTTAGAAACACAGAAACAGAGGAAAGTAATCACTCAGGCAAGAGAATGATGAATGAGAATTAAGCATTATTTCATGTTGTGGAAAAACCTTGGATTCATTCTTCAAAGAATGATACAGCCGTAACTGTCACTATGTAAAATTAAACAAGGAATATATTAAAACATCTTCTTTGTCTGAAGAAATCAGAACATTTTTCCCCCAATTTGTTGGTTCAAAGGATCAAATGAAATTTTAGAACAAAATTAGTTTCAACCTACGTAATTTCCTTCACTATGCATAAAATCCACCGATTTTTTTTCCACACTGCTTGCACAAAAGGTTATCAGTTGACCCTGATTCTCTGACACTTCCTCACAATGTGTCTGTCAGTGAATTTTGACTGGAATTTTGGCTTGAACTTAAATCTGCCCCAAAATAATAGGTTTATACTGGAGATGGAGCTGTTGACTTCAGCTCCCAGGTTCTTCAGAGACCCCCCAATCATACTTAAACAGGGCCATATTTAACATACTTAATACAGACCACATCTGACCTTATTTGTTTAAAGTCTGTTGAAGCTTTAGGACATTCATGGCTTCCCAAGGAGACCTGCCACATTGGTTGGCAAGGATCTCTTGCTATTTTGCTGGAAGAAGCCCATTTAAGTTTCAAGATTCCACTACCAGCCCAATACCTGGCTCCTCATGGAAGAAAAATGTGGAGATGCATCAGCCAGAATTGAAAAGTATCTTTGAACAAGAGCTCTTCTTTTTTTTTTTTTTTGGTACAATGAGATGATTGTGAAACCTATGGTAGCATAAATAGTTCCTTCTAGGCAATGGAAAATGTTACTCTTGAGATATTGTCTTTTTGCAAAACCCAGGAAGTTGCAAAATATTAAATAACAAATCAAACATATGTTTGTTTCAAATCAGAGGACAATGGTTGTTTTATTGTTCTGCTGTAGAAAAAGAGACCTGTAGAGCCACTCCCCTTCAGAAATAGAGACTATATATTGTGAGGTCCTTTTTACCAACAACACCTGGTGAGATGGGTAGCACAATGATTTTGACATGGCTGCTCTTGTTGGGTCCAGCAGTTCTGGAGGCCAAAACAGGTAAAACACTTAGACTTGTTCCAGGGCACATTAAAAAAAAAAGATAAAGATTTCTTGGAGACGTCTCTGTTGATTCCAAGAGCAGAAATTAGATTCAGGCTGGTATTGGTTTGGGCAAAATAATAAAGGGGGAAATGGATGAAAGAGCAGGGTTCTGTTCTACTAAAATTATGAACTAATCATCAGAGGGGATGATAAGAATGATTAAATCATTTTGTGAAGTTCATTTTGTTGCCACAGGGTCCTACTCATCTTAGTGCCTTGCATCATTGCAAGAATTGTGTCTGTGAGTGTGTAATGAATGAGATATTCTTCCAGTTCCAGAAATCTGATCTAAAATTATAGAAAGATTTGTTTCTTTACTTATTTTCAATGTGTATTTTATTCCAGAGTATATGTGTGAAAAATATGCTATATATTTAATATTGTTTGTATTATTTGGTTCTTCTTGCTATTATGTACACTTTAACAAAATATAACATGAAGTTTTCACACTCTAGCACTGTGGTTAATGATGGACATCTAAAAATTGTGAGAGATGAAATACTTTTAGTTCAACTTTTTTTTATGGTCATAGAATATTTCCTTCCCTGATTACTTTCTATGTCCTGAGGGGTTTGGGTAACTTTGAGCTAATAGTTCTGTGTATATCTTAGAATAATTGCTGATGACTTTTCTAATGAGTTAGTTAAGCTTCATGATGATAATTTATATTGCCATCATTCACCTCATCAATTCTCTTCATCTGTCTCATGCTTTTCTGGTGATAAGTCATCTCCTTCTGGCTGTTCTAGTTCTTCTCTCTGCTCTCTGCCTCTGTGTCCCAGAGCAGAGTATTTGCTGTATTTGTATAATCACAGGCCTTTGTCTTTTTGATACCTTTGAAGTGTGAGATGGTATTCAACCTATCCAATTTCACCCCCAACTGATGGTTATGCTCTCACAGTGGTGACAGGCCTTGAATGAAAGCAAATAAAACTGGTTTAGGTCGGCTTTAATTTCCTAATCCTACTCTGACTTTTTGCCAGGTTTGCTGTTTCACCTCTCAAAAACCCTGTGGGCAGGGTTCAAAAATGTGCGTGTTCAAGTAGATATTTGAAGAAGCAAGTCAGATATAAGTCAAGGGGCACTTTTATTCCTTTGCCCTTTGAAAGTCATACAAATCAGGACAAATTTCGTTTGGTCACCATCTTGACTGTACTTCTACTGTACTAGCTCAATAGCAAAGAATTAGGTGCAGTGAAGAAATCCTGGAGCTGTTAACTTTTGAGATTTGTTTTGCTTTGGATGACTAAGTGTTTAATAACAAGGTAAATATGTACTTGGCAGCAAAGTAAAATATAACAAGTGCAGCTGCATGTTTTGATTTCCAGGGTGTAAATAGTGCAAATCCAAAGTGATAACATTTATTTGCTTGCTTACACTTGATAGTAAAGCCTTTAATAAACTTCTTTACCAAAAATGGATCTATAAAAATCAGGATTTTCATGCTGGTCACACCAGAATGTCTAAACAAGACATATAAAACTGAAAAGCAGATGGGCTTTACCTGAATTAATGCAGTAATCAGCTGTATACATGATAGGTTATTTCTTTATTTCAAAACGTAATAACATTCTACTGGTATATAAGAAATATATGTACCAGTAAACTGAACTCTTATTGAAATCTTTATTATCCTGTTGAGACCATCATCCATTCTGCAGAACATTTGGCGGAATTCTTCCACTAAAGTTACTCTTATAAGCTATAGGATTTGGTGATGTGTGGACTCTAGGTCCTTAAACTTGTCCCAAAAATTTCTTTTCTTGCTTAAATCATTTGTGCTTAGCCTGCTGCCTAACTTTACTGTAGGGATCTTTCATAAAATGTACGTGGCTGATTTTGAGAACTGGAAGAGAGGAATAAAAAAGGTACAGATCACCTCTGTCCTCACAGTCACTTAATACTGGGCTGGGCAACAACTTTTAGGGACAGTAGGAGAGGAAGGCAGAAGAGATACTCCTTCCAGTCCCCTCCAGCTTATTTGCCTGACTATTTTGTGCTCATGCCCTCTCTCCCAAAGCTCCATATGTCCGGCTGGTGAATGGAAGGAACCGATGCCAAGGTCGCGTTGAGATCTATTACCGAGGACGGTCGGGGACAGTTTGTGATGACTTCTGGGACCTCGCAGACGCCGAGGTTGTGTGCAGGGAGCTGGCATGTGGTAGGGCCCTTGCAGCTCTAGGAAGTGCCTACTTCGGGCAAGGCTCGGGTGACATCGTGCTGGACAACGTGAGGTGCAGCGGGCATGAGGAGTCCTTGTTGCAGTGCAACCACACAGGATGGAGGATCCACAACTGCGCCCACTATGAAGATGCTTCTGTTGTCTGTTCAGGTACTCCCCCATTCCCCACCTCCCCAGTCCTGTCCTTTCACTCTGCTGACCCTGCAGAACCAGCACGGACTCATGTTTTTCTCACTACGGTCATGTATAAACTGTGCTTGCTCATCCATGCAAAACAATTACAAACCCCAAGGATCAGATATGCATTGCAGACATGCAGAACAATTGCTCCATCTAACCACCTGGTGGTGGCAATAAGGACACAATTCAAAATTAGAGACAAAGCTCATAACTTTGTCTGATAGGCAAAGTTTCTCAGAGAGGAATGGGGTTAGGTGAATTCTTAATGGATTCGTTATGGGCAAAAATAATTTCACAGTCACAACCCAGATTGTCATAGCTCACAATTCACTTTGGATTGTTTCCATATTTTTCAAGTCTTCCTTCATTTAGGTCCATTAATGCTTTTTTCCTTTGCAAATATCCATCCATTTTGAGTACCCTTTCACGTTGCTGCGTTCATTTTACTTTCCCATTACTTTACTTTTATTTTTTAGGAAAATGTGGGTTATTTTTATCTGATTTTCTCATGTATTAACAACAGACCATCACGAACCGAGACATGGATGATGATAACAGATTTTTCAGGTGTTTTATATCTATATTGCAGTTTTCGACATTGTCATTGACAGTAAGAGCCTGGAAGATCTGAATCCACTCTAGAAGGAAGTGCTAACTACACCAATGCTTTTCACTTGGAAGAAAAGAATAAAGATTGTTACAATATCTCTATTAGAATAAAGATTGCTACAATATCTCTATTAGAATAAAGATTGCTACAATATCTATATTAATCTATGTGTGATGTGTTCAGAGCCTTTTAAAATGCCATTTATTTTTTGCTTGCATTCATAGCCCCAGTGTCTTCTATGGGCTGGATGTATTTAACAGGTGATTCAGCCTGGGCCACTCCTGCTCTTGCACCAAGCACCATCCCAAGACCACTGCCCAGGCTGTTCCTGGGGATGTCCTGATGCTCTGCAGAAGGGCATTCCCAATGGGGACAGGTCCAAGCCCTGCTGCTGCCAGCAGCCTCACAGCTCCCCTGCTCCATGCCAGGAGCCTGTAGAGTCTTGGGCTGTGCCTGGGCTGTGGTGTCCTGGGGCTGGGAGCAGATGCCACACCGGAACCTCACCCTGCTTACCATCTGGAAATAGCACTTCCAAGAAAAATTTAAATTGGTTGTTACCCCCCTCCATTCTCTCCATTGACCCCAGACAAGTTGGACTATTCCATCAGAGTAAATGTTCTGGATTTCACTTCATCCTGGAGGAACTGGGCTTGTAGCTACCACACAGATGTACCCATTGCACAGTGCTCATGTGTGGAGTGTTTTTCTTCTTTTTCCACAGAGGAGTCTGATCCAAGACCAACAGAGCCAACATCAACAAATACAACAGCCTCAGCAACCTCCATAGAAGGGACAACACTCACAGAAACAATGACATCTCTAGGAGAGGCAACAACGTCAGCATCAGCAGTCCTCACAGAGGAGACGACATCCCTGGGGGACATGGCCACAACTGAATTAACAACCAACACAGTGGAAGTGACATCCCCATTGCAGAGAGACACCATGGTGCCATCAGCCCCCGGAGCAGAGAAGTCCTTCCTAGTGGAGATGGCCACCACAGTGCCAACAACAGCCCTAGAGGTGACAACCAGCACATTGCTACCAACCTCCCCAGGAGAGATGTCCACTTCAATGTCACCCGCTGCCCTACCACTGTTGTACTCACTGCCTGATACAATCACCACAGTGAGATTGGACACCACAGCAGAGGAGAGCACAGCAGGTAACCCTGTCCATTGTCACTCACTGTTCTCTTTAGTGTCCCTGGACATTCTTCCCAGACCTTATTGCACTGCAGGGAGGCTCAGGAGGCAAAATGACAGGGCAGAGTTCCATGCTCTCTTCCCCTGTTAATTGTCCAGCTCTGCTTTTCATGTGCATTCCCATGTCCATTGCCATTGCACTAATGACCTCCTTAGCAGGAACATCCAGCCCACCACATCTGACCAGCACAACCAGCATAACGCCATCCACTAGCACGGCAGAGGTGTCCACCTCAGCAGAGATGATCACCTCACCAGAGATAACATCCGCAAAGATGATAACCTCACCATTGATGACCACCTCAGAGACAAAAACAATGAGCACAGAGGAGAGCACAGCAGGTAACTGTGTCATCTCTCACTCACTGGTCTCCTTAGTGCTCCTGATCTCTTTACTGAGTCACCCTAACCCCTGGCACATGTCCCACTGGTGGATTTTTGGTGCCCTCTCTTGGAAGCAGTCATGCTGATATCTCTTGGTAGATGTGGGGCAAAGCAGCAACTTGGTGTTTTCTGTTGCCTGGTGAGCTGAGCATGTGCCAAGCAAAAGCCCTGTTTGCACATAGAGAGCACAGCAGACTCCCCTGACCTGCAGGAGTAGGGTTTCAGAGAGGTGGCAAAGAAAAGGACTGAAGGATCACAGAGCTGGGAGGCTGGGAAAGGACTCAGAGCACTTTGGGCTGGTGTCTCTATGGGAAATGATTGGACAGAGCTTCATCCTCTCTACCAGCATTAACGATCCTTGCTTATCATACCAAATGCTGTGGCCATTGCAAGAATAACTTCCCTAGCAGGGATGTCCATGACAGTTCAGAAGATCAAGGAAATAATCCCCATGGCAGAGATGACCACCTCAGGAGACACAACCACCTCAATAGGGACAACCACCTCAGCAGAGCTGACAACCTCAGCAGAGATGACCACTACAACATGGATTGCAAGAGAGGAAAGGAGCACACCAGGTCACCCTGTCTACTCTCACTCACTGCTCAGTGTGTGAAAGAGCAGAGTCAAGATGGTCATTTCAGATGGGTGAAAGAACTCTGCAGGATGTTGTAGGAATCATAGGACAGAGGCTAGAAAATGGACTACTCTCATCTGCATGGTTTGTACTGGCTCTGTTTGGAAGCTTTGTCATTAACACCAAATTCTTCCTTGCATCCACAGCTACAGAGACCATCACATCCAGGCCATACTCCACAGGTAATTCCAGCCCCCCAAAGCCATGCATGGCCTTGCAGCAGCCATGCAGGCTCCCTTGTAGCAGTGGCCCATGTGGGGACAGCCGAGTGCAGGGTTGGTGTGAGCTTGTCCTTGTGCCCTGTGCCGTGTGGTAGGACCCAGCGTGCGGCTGTCGGGCGGCAGGAACGGCTGCGAGGGCCGCGTGGAGCTGTACGACGGCAGCACGTGGGGGACGGTGTGTGACGACCAGTGGGACCTGCAGGATGCCCAGGTGGTGTGCCGGCAGCTGGGCTGTGGCCAGCCCGTGGCTGCACTGGACACTGCTCACTTTGGCCTGGGCTCCGGCCGCATCTTCCTGGATGACGTGCAGTGCCGCGGGGACGAGCCCTCCCTCCAGATGTGCCGGCACAACGGCTGGGGCGTGCACGACTGCAGGCACGTGGAGGATGCCAGTGTCATCTGTGCAGGTGGGTGGCCAGCAGAGACCTTCAGCTCTCCAGCAGCTCACACTGGATGGGTTCTGGTGTCCTCCATGGGAAGCAGCCATGCAGAGCCAGGGCAGAGAGGAGAGCCTGGGGTCTTCTGCTGCCTGGTGCTGAAATATGTGTCATGCAAAGTCCCCATTTTTGCACAGAGAGGGCAGAACAGGCTCTCCAGTCTCACAGGTCTAGGTGCTCCATGCGGTTACAAAGAGTAGATTTGTGGGATCATGGCATGGGCTGTACTGGGGACATGTCAGGCTGGTGTCTGGGTAGGTCAGTGGTAGGACTTCCCTCCCTTGATTTCTTGAGACTAGCATTTCCATGTCCATGTCCATGTCCATGTCCATGTCCATGTCCATGTCCATGTCCATGTCCATGTCCGTGGCTATCCACTGCCACAAGTTTGCTGCCTTTAGAACTCCCTCATTCACTCCCTCTTTTTCCTTGCAGCTGCCAATCCAACGCCTCCTGCTCAATGGCCGTACACAACAGGTAAATCCTTCCCACCCAGCATATTTCCAGTTTTATAGTGAGTCCCACTCTGGCGCAAGAGGAGAAGAAAGGGGGCCTGGAGGGCTGAGCCTGCTCACTGCAGTGTTGCTGGTCCCTTCTGCCCGTGGCAAAGGATCTTGTCATTTGAGGGCTTCTGCCAGGGAGGATCTCAGCCTCTGCTGATGGCAGCTGCAGTGGTGCCCAGTCCAAGCCCTGGTCTGCCAGACACTCTGTGGCTCCTGGCTGTGGGGCAGCAAGTACCAAGCGGATGGGGGCAATCCCTTCCCTCAAGCCCATGTGCTTGCCAGGCCAGCCCAAGACTCAGGTATCTGTCCTGATGCCAGGTCATGGCTGCTGTTTTCAGTCATGAAGCAGAGGTGGCCAGTCCCTTGTGGATACCCTGTCCAGGCCCTTAGCCTCAAACCTCTTTCAGGTGTATGAGTGGTACTCCTCAGGGAATGTCCCATGATCATAGTGTGCAAAAATGGCTTTTTGGCACGTGCCTTCCTGCCCCAAGCAACTCCCACAACCCCCAGGGTATTCTCATGGGATTCCCCAGCAGATCCTTGCTCATTATGCGTCACCCTTCCATGCACCTGGGGTCTTTGCTCTGTCACTCCCCTTCCTTGCTCTCTTTAGGTTTGCAGCACCTCAAATCAAAATCACTGTGGCAAAATCTGCAAAACATTTGGGTATGTGGGGGCTGTGGATGCTGGGGTGTTGGAAACCTCTTCTTGTGCCTTGTGCCGTGTGGTAGGACGCAGCGTGCGGCTGTCGGGCGGCAGGAACGGCTGCGAGGGCCGCGTGGAGCTGTACGACGGCAGCACGTGGGGGACGGTGTGTGACGACCAGTGGGACCTGCAGGATGCCCAGGTGGTGTGCCGGCAGCTGGGCTGTGGCCAGCCCGTGGAGGCCCCACAAGAGGCTCGCTTTGGCCTGGGCTCCGGCCGCATCTTCCTGGACGACGTGCAGTGCCGCGGGGACGAGCCCTCCCTCCAGATGTGCCGGCACAACGGCTGGGGCGTGCACAACTGCAGGCACGTGGAGGATGCCAGTGTCATCTGTGCAGGTGGGTGGCCAGCAGAGAACACAACCCCTTTGCACATCATTCTAAGAAGGTTCCGGGTCTGTTCTGTGGGAAGAGCTGAGCTTATCTCCCCTAGCAGGGCCAGGGCAGAGACAAGGCTGGGGTTTTCTTCTACCTGGGGCTGAAACCTGTGCGATGCAAAAGACTCATTTTTACACAGAGAGGGCACATTGGGTTTTCCACACTTCCCACTTTAGAGGCTAAATGAGGGGGCAAAGAACAGGAGGGTGGTATTGTTCTTTGGGGAGGATGAGGCAGGACTGGGGACAAATCTGACTACTGTCAGAATGGGGGGAAAGGCTGGATCCAAGCTCTCTTCCCCTATAGTCCTACAGCCTGAATATTCCTGTCCATGTTCATGGCCATGTCCACATCCAAGTCCATACACTGCCAGAAGCCTCACTACGCTTTTGTTCACTCCCTCTTCTTCTTTGCAGCCGCCAATCCAACCACCCCTACTCAGTGGCCACTCACAACAGGTAGGTCCTGCTTGCTCAACTTATGCCCAGTATTAAAGTGAGGCCCAGCCTGGCACAAGATGAGAAGAGGGAACTCCAACTGTGCAGATCCTGCTCAGTGCGAGGCTGCCAATCTCCTTGGCCCATGACAACGCCAGGGTGCTCAAACGGCCCGCAACGGGGTTGGTTCACTGCCAAGGGTTGCAAAGGGTTTTCCTAGAAATGTCTCAGTGATTCAATGACTTCTGCACCCAGACAGCTCCAACAGGACACCAAGTGCCTGGACAGGGCTAGACTGTTGTCTGCAAGCCTGGAGTCTATCCTCAGTTAGAATCTTCCCCCAAAGCCTTCTGGGTCTGCACTACTCCAGATCATGGTCACAGTGGCAAAACCTGCAAAGTAGTTGGAAGTTCAGGTCTATGAGTTCAGAGCTGGTGGAAACTTGTCCTTGTGCCTTGTGCCCTGTGCCGTGTGGTAGGAGGCAGCGTGCGGCTGGCGGGCGGCAGGAACGGCTGCGAGGGCCGCGTGGAGCTGTACGACGGCAGCACGTGGGGGACGGTGTGTGACGACCAGTGGGACCTGCAGGATGCCCAGGTGGTGTGCCAGCAGCTGGGCTGTGGCCAGCCCGTGGATGCCCCACGAAATGCTCGCTTTGGCCTGGGCTCCGGCCGCATCTTCCTGGACGACGTGCAGTGCCGCGGGGACGAGCCCTCCCTCCAGATGTGCCGGCACAACGGCTGGGGCGTGCACAACTGCAGGCACGTGGAGGATGCCAGTGTCATCTGTGCAGGTGGGTGGCCAGCAGAGACCATCAGAAGGCTTTTCAATCCTCCACTGAAAGCAGGCATGCTGACTTCTCTTGGCAGAGCTGGGGCTGAGTCGTGAGGTGGCAAAAAGCAAGATTGAGAGATCGTAGAGTGGGAGAGATGGAGCAGGACTGGGAGCACATCAGACTGGTGTCTGCATGGTAGAAAGGCTGGACAGAACTCCATGGTCTCTTCCCCTTTTAGTCCTACAGCATGGATTTTCAGTCCATGCCCATGTCCATGTCCACATCCATGCCCATGTCCATATGCACATCCATGTCAATCCATTGTTACAATCCTGTTGCATTTGCTACCCATTTTTTCACTCCCTGTTCTTTGTTGCAGCCACCCAGCCAACCCCTCCTGCTCAATGGCCACTCACAACAGGTAAGTCCAGCTCACCCAGCTTAGGCCTGCTTTTAAAGCCAGCCCCAGTCTGGCACAATAAGAGAAGAGGGGAGTCCAACAGGGCTGATCCTGGTCCGTGCAAGGCTGCTGGTCCCCTGTGCCCCTGACATGTCCAGGGTGCATGAGTGTCCCCCTCACTGAATGGACCACATGCAAGGGTAGCAAAGGGCTTTTCTGCACGTGACCCAGGGTCTTGAGCACCTCTGTCCCGAGGCAGATCCAGCAGCCCCCAGCAGGTCCCTGGACAGGGCACATGTGCCATCTCCATACTCAGGGTCTTTCCTCAGGCACTGTCCTCTCCTAGTCCTCGGGGTCTGCGCCACCCCAGATCATCATCACTGTGGCAAAATCTGCAAAACACTAGGGGAGGTGGTGGGGGCTGTGGATGCTGACTTGGAGTGACCCCAGTCCCTGCCCTGTGCCGTGTGGCAGGACCCAGCGTGCGGCTGTCGGGCGGCAGGAACGGCTGCGAGGGCCGCGTGGAGCTGTACGACGGCAGCACGTGGGGGACGGTGTGTGACGACCAGTGGGACCTGCAGGACGCCCAGGTGGTGTGCCGGCAGCTGGGCTGTGGCCAGCCCGTGGATGCCCCACGAAATGCTCGCTTTGGCCTGGGCTCCGGCCGCATCTTCCTGGACGACGTGCAGTGCCGCGGGGACGAGCCCTCCCTCCAGATGTGCCGGCACAACGGCTGGGGCGTGCACAACTGCAGGCACGTGGAGGATGCCAGTGTCATCTGTGCAGGTGGGTGGACAGCAGAGACCATCAGAAGGCTTTTCAATCCTCCACTGAAAGCAGGCATGCTGACTTCTCTTGGCAGAGCTGGGGCTGAGTCGTGAGGTGGCAAAAAGCAAGATTGAGAGATCGTAGAGTGGGAAAGATGGAGCAGGACTGGGAGCACATCAGACTGGTGTCTGCATGGTAGAAAGGCTGGACAGAACTCCATGGTCTCTTCCCCTTTTAGTCCTACAGCATGGATTTTCAGTCCATGCCCATGTCCATGTCCACATCCATGCCCATGTCCATATGCACATCCATGTCAATCCATTGTTACAATCCTGTTGCATTTGCTACCCATTTTTTCACTCCCTGTTCTTTGTTGCAGCCACCCAGCCAACCCCTCCTGCTCAATGGCCACTCACAACAGGTAAGTCCAGCTCACCCAGCTTAGGCCTGCTTTTAAAGCCAGCCCCAGTCTGGCACAATAAGAGAAGAGGGGAGTCCAACAGGGCTGATCCTGGTCCGTGCAAGGCTGCTGGTCCCCTGTGCCCCTGACATGTCCAGGGTGCATGAGTGTCCCCCTCACTGAATGGACCACATGCAAGGGTAGCAAAGGGCTTTTCTGCACGTGACCCAGGGTCTTGAGCACCTCTGTCCCGAGGCAGATCCAGCAGCCCCCAGCAGGTCCCTGGACAGGGCACATGTGCCATCTCCATACTCAGGGTCTTTCCTCAGGCACTGTCCTCTCCTAGTCCTCGGGGTCTGCACCACCCCAGATCATCATCACTGCAGCAAAATCTGCAAAACACTAGGGGAGGTGGTGGGGGCTGTGGA